>CAMOHE010043702.1:0-59723 GCA_946598075.1 Artocarpus hirsutus | reverse complement strand
AGCAGAACATGCAGTTAACATGAGATAAAAACCAACTGGATTTTTTACATTTAATTTTTGGTAAATAAATCTTAAAAAAATGCACATTTGCTTAAAGACTTAAATTTTTAGGGGAATTTTGGCATTGATAATATATTTTTTAATACCAACGTTTAATACAAATGGTAAAAGGTGTTTTTCATTTATTTCTTGAGAACAATTTATAAAAAGTTTGGAGTTAAAAAACTAAAACACACAAAAAATGTTCTTTTTTAGTCTTTAAAAATCTAACGACTCTACCTATTTGATTGTTACTTAACTATATAATCATACATTTGATCATATTGTATCATAAAGTAGTAATTTTGAGGAACATTTTTTTAAACATTATAATATTTTCTTAACTCAGTTTCTTAAAAACATTCCTTAATTAAAATAAATCTTTTTAATACATTGCTAAAACTAATTATTGCCACAATTAACTTGTTTAAACCTTTCATTTATATATGTTGTGACAAAGTAATCTTAAAGTAATTTAGACAAAAGTTGCATAGTTACAACCTTATTTTCAAACTACACATTCGTAAAACTACTTATACATATGTACATGCTCATTTTAAAACTATTGCAGAGGATACATCAATAAATAGTATCCATACGCATCTCCATCATCCATCCGCTGCTCACCACCATAAGTTGTTGATGTCACACCCCATCTTTTCGGGCTGTGATAAAATTCTTTCTTAATCACTTTAAGGCGAAAATTTAGAATTTTTTTTTTTGAAACTGAAATAAATACTTTACTTACAATGATTTTTGTAACTTCCAAAATACTTTCATACACTTATATTTACATAATTATTCTTACTTTTACAACATTTTTCTGTTCAAACATTTCATTTTAAAACAACTTAAAATATACATAGCAGAAACATTCAGTAGCGGACTCCAACCCGATCTGCACACATCATCCATCCGCCAGCTCATCATTAAGATTTATTCTAACCTTCTTGTTAGAATACCTACAGTATAAAATACTTAATGAGCTAATGCCCAGTAAGTCCCATAAATCCCACATGAACAATCAAATGAATGCATGATTCAATTATGCTTTCTTATAAACTTTCCTTATCTTGATCATTTCTTATCTGTAGCTAGGGCCCAAGTGTTTGTACCATTGCGCAATTTCATTTAGGTCTACGTAACACTATGATCATATTTTATCCTTTAAACTCCCCTTGATTCGGGAGTCAGTACGATACTTTTCTTAATTTCTGGTGTCATATTTACTAGTCCATTTATTATGGTTGACATACCAAGCATGATGTGATACTTAAATTCGTATGCATCACATAGTACGCACAAGTACCTACTTTATATGCACATATGTATTCATCATTGTACGCACAGGTGCATAATATATTGTACGTAATCATACATAACATGTTACATACTCAGGTATTCTAATCGTATACTCACAGGTATCCAATTCATAGCAAACGCACAAGTTTACACCGTAATATATACTCCGGTGTACAAATACACACATTCTATACCTACATTTTTTATATTGTAGGTGGGGAGGGTAATTACTTATTTTTGAGTACCGTCAAATCAACTTCAGTCTCCTTCCTTCTAGGCTCCTAGAATCCTGTTGGCTAGTTACAAAACTATTAGCCAATCCCACTACGTTTTGTTACAAAACGTTTGTTACTTAATTAGTCAAGTTGCATAACTATATACAACCTTAAAAATCACTAGTTTCCTTATTTGTATCTAACTTTACCCTATCGTCACTTACGAAGGGCAGGAATCTTTTAATCATTTTCTTTTCTTATTTGAGACATTTTAGAGCAATTCGGGTTATTCGGGCAAAAATGATGATTTTGCCCTTCGTGCCCTACTCACCTACCCGAGCTTGATTTCGTTATTTTAACAAAAATAGCCACATATTAACTTTAAAATAATGTCCTAGTGGCTCGTATCACTTTATTTCACACTTATGCCCTTTTTATAAAACTTTTCAATTTAACCCCTAAACTGAAAATTTTGACAAATTTGCCCCCGGGGCTAAAATTTTTCTCTTTGAACCAAAATTTCCTATTTTTCATAAGAAACATTTTTACTTAAAGTACCATACCTTAAATCATTTTGAAAAATGACGTTTTTGCTATTTTAACACTTTTGAACTTTTAACAAATTCTTGAAAAATCAAAAACTCACAAACGGTTGAGTTTTTTGACGAACCGTCCGCGATGCCTAACAATTTTGTCGAGATCTACAACTTTGTGTTTTAACTTTTTTCAAAATCTCACTATACAAGGGTGTTTTTGACCATTTTTTAATTCTGTCGAGAAAGGAATTTTTCTTTCAATTTAGTCCCTAGGGCATTTTTATAAAAATCCATCTCAAAATTGTAAATCTACCCCTGCAGAAACTGTTTCATGCCTAAATCAAATCGTCCTCATGCTCAAACCTTATTTTTGCAAAGATTAACTTCAAAATTACAAAAATACTATTTTTAGCAAAAACTATCATTTTGCATCATAAACCAAAATTTCACAACTTGAACATGCCATTCATCACATATACATAAAATTTCATCAAATATATGCTCAAGAACTCACATGGGTTTAAGAGAATAAAAACCAAAACAAAATTCACAAAATTTTGA
This sequence comes from Artocarpus hirsutus, assembly GCA_946598075.1. Lineage (NCBI taxonomy): Eukaryota > Viridiplantae > Streptophyta > Magnoliopsida > Rosales > Moraceae > Artocarpus > Artocarpus hirsutus. Next base: position 57,070 of record CAMOHE010043702.1, on the reverse strand, counting down.
AACTTTAAAACCCAAAACTTACCAAAATAGTGCCCTTTTGGTTTCTAGCCTTCAAAATCCCTTTAAACTCCCTCCTAAGCTTCTTGTTCGTGTAAAAATACCGTGGGTTAATTTTCCCCTTCTACCCATGAAAAATCCCTTGAAAACTTGTTAAAAAGTTTGGGATTTTACCTTAAATCTTGTGAAAATCCTTGAGCTTGCTTCTAAAACTTGTTTTGGGGCTATTTTTGCAAAGTGTGAGGTTCAGAAATTTTTTTGAAAGGTCTTGCAATGGCTGCCGAACTTGGGAGAAGAAGAAAGAAATGAAAAATTTGTGATAACTTTGCCATAAATGCATCCTTATCGCTTTTGGTGACTCATGGTAATCCATGAGTATACCCCTAGGTGGCAACATGCTTTTGGGCCACTTTTCATGACATGTGGCCCATTAGGAAACTAAGGAGTGTCCACTTTGTGGGGCCTAAAATTTACACAGTGTAATTTTTTATCATGCAGTATTTTTCTTATACTTTCATGGTTAAATCAATGTATTTCCTATCCTTAGACTGTATAAAAATATTTAACTTACTTTTCATTCACTTTTGGAGACCAATCATGATATTTTTCATATCTGTGTTTTCACTTAGCAGTATTCTTATACTGCTCTGGACTCCTTTCTACGCCAAGTTAAGGTTAGGACAACCTCTATGTCCTATTTATATTCTAATCACTCATTCGTTTATGCTACAATTTTACAACTAATTGTGATATAAAATTTATTTCATGGATATTATTTACAAATTTTTGAGTAATTAAACTCATAAAATTTATATTTTACTATATCAACATTGCATCACATTTGCCATAAAATTTGCAATCAATGCCGCTTATTCATACCTTATCATAATTTTACAAAAATTACAACTTTTTACAGAAATCACATTTTTTTAAAAGTAAATTCATTAATTAAACCCAATTAAATATTTGGTTTTATTAATGAAATTTTCTCGGTCATTACAGCTGATAGGTTACTTACCTATAGCATGACCATATCTGAGTGAGCTTTTGCTCAGCAAGTAGGAAACATTTACTTGCAAAGTAAGATTAAAGCATTTATAAAAGTATGCATGAGCTGATTGTGCTTCGTTATGGATAGGCCCAATGTATCTAATCTTTCATACTTAATGGGCTCCTATGTGTGCATACCGGGTGTGCGTGATCTTCGGGAAGTCAGGTTTCGTGAGGTCTCCAACAACCCTAGATGAACTAAACTGAATCTGCATCTCTCTCTAGTTTAAGAGGCCTTGAATCCTCCATGTAAGTTGGGAGGTTGGTATGACACTCTTAACTTAATTTATGTCATATTATTTATTATATTTGTCTTACTGTATGTATGTAGTATGGCATGTTACCACGCATAATCTAATAATATAATTTAGAACCATTCATAACACAAAGTAAAGATGCAATATAGTTTTATATAGCATACATTACATAGAACATTCATACTCTTTCTCTATCTCTCTAACCATCAACAACAACAAACTTGACAAGCTGACCTTCAAAATTCCAGCTTTAAAATAATGAAGATTCGCAGTGTTGGAGGTTGTGATCTTTCATTTAGCATTGTTGATGGTGGTGATCCTTCAATCTTCCGACCTAGCATCGCCGATTAGGACCAACACAATCATGACAGTGGTTTATAGGCGTAGAGAGAGAGAGAAAGCTTCAGCGGTGGCGAAACTGATTGGAGAAATGGTGGAGAGGTTGAGGCTGTAGTGGACACAGAGGGATATTTTTGGCATTTTAGTCATGATAAAACATTTGATTTATTTTAATATTCTATTTACTAAATTTAGTTTAAATATTTGCTAATGATTTTAATTAACCCTCTTAAAAATTGTTATTTCTCTAATTCTCCCAAGGGACAACAATTTGCGGACATCATATTTGGGCTCAAAATTTCGCACCATTGAAGAGGCTTATTTGTATTAATCAACTTTGCATTCATGCAGAGACATCAAGACTTAGCTGGTGCAGCCGAAGAAGATCAAACAGTTTGGAATAGGTAAAACTCAACAACCATATTTGGATATTTTTCTTCTTTTTTTTTTTTAAGAGGATATTTTTCTTATTCAACCCAAGGATAAAACCAAAAGCTAGCCGTAAACCATATATTTATTACTTTACTTTCATTTGGAATTTATCACAGAATTACAATTAAAAATATAACAAGCTTCTACAGTATAAGCTACATCGACGAACTAAGAAGGAAAAAAAAAAAAAAAACAGAAAATGTAGTAATAAGGAATACTATAATGAGCTCTATATAAATACAAATCATCCAAATAAATTAGTGAAAATTATACTACATGCCTTTAAGAAAGTAAGGTTAAAATATAGCAATTTTTTAAAATATTTTTGGAATAACAAATTATATAACAATTGTTATGATAATATTCATGTTTTGTAGCTGTAATAAATCTAATTATTTACCCAAGGCTACCAAATGTCCTAAAATCAAGAAATTTCTAAATTGATACAAATAAATTTAAATTTTAACAATAATAATATATAAAATATATTGGGCCTGTTTGGTTCCCTTTTCAAAAAGGGATTTCCCATTTTCAAAAATTGTAAAAATGAAAATGATTTCCAAAGTATGTTGGTAGTGTTTTAGGCTCAAAATTTTTTGAAAATGATTATGAAAATTTGAGAAAAAAAGAGCAAAAATGAAAACAAAGAAACTTGTTTTCATTTTTCCAATCACTCTCTTTATCTATCTATCTATCTCTCTCTCTCTCTCTCCTCAACACAAAATGCTGCCCCCTCCTCATACTCCTCCTCTACCCACCCCACCGGCGACCCAAGTGACCCACCCAGCCCACCGACGAGGGGGGCGTGGGGCTTGGCTGGTTGGCGTGGGTGGGCCGGTCGGCATCGGGATGGCGGGTGCGGGGCTTGGTTGGTCAGTGTCGGGGGTGGGACTCCGTTAGGGGTGGGTTGGTCGGCGTGGGTGGGCCGATCACTGGCATCTCTCCTCACCAGAGGAGAGGAAGATGAAAGAGACTCTTCCTTTTGTTGATGTTAATAATTAGTTTTTTAAAAATAAAATTTAGGTTTTATTTATATTAATAATATTTTTATTAAAAAATAATTGTTTTTAAACACATACCACTATATACAGCCAAACACAATTTTAAAAAATATTTTTCAAAATATTCTCATTTTTAACTTTTTCTAAAATAAAAAACAAAATAAAAACACTACCAAACAGCCCCATTGACTCTCCTCAAGGTATGTTGGATTTAATGGAATGACAACTCCTAAAATTCAATAATTGAGCAAAAGACTTAGTAATAGTCATCCTTTTTCAATTGCTATTCAACTATTTTTGGTTGAATACTTCCTACATAAAGTAGACTAATGGAATGATTATCACCTTCTAAAATATTAAAATTGATATTAAGTAAAATTATTTCTTGCTAAACTACCCCTTCTAAAGTTCTGAAATCTAGTTTATTAAACGCCCTTTTTGCTTTACTAATATAAAAATATATTTAATTTCAACTCTAGTACCGTAAATCACTTATTATATTTGATGGTGGGATAGTATTGATTTTTGTATAATTTTTTTATTTTTATTTAAATTATCCTCGTCTCTGTAATTATGTGGTATAATACAGAATAAATTGTTTGAGAGTTAGCCATAAATCAAATAAAATAATCACTTTAGAATGTACATATAAAGGAAAAAAACATTTTAGATTTTAAAACTTTGTCCGAATTAAACAAATAGTTTTTTTAGTCAAATTGTTATTATTCCATGTCAATGCAATGAATAACAAAAATAATAATTGTGATTTAAATACTAATTTTAATGCTCAACTAAACAATAGAGTTTGAATAGATTATTTTATATTTCTATTCTTATTCCCATTCTAATTCTATTCCGACAAACTAAAGGTCACCTAATATTCCCTTGCCAGATAGAGAATTTGATGCTCATGGATTCTAATGTTGAACTGTAATAGAAGAAATGAGTATGTGTGGGCCTTATGAATGGGCTCTTTTTTAAAATGTCATAAATATTAAGCTTAAATTGATTTATATCACTGAAATAATAATTATGTCACACCTATATCAACACATAAATTTAAAATACCATATATATACCTTATATATAAGGTTTCAAAAGGCATTTCAAAATTAAAAAAGAACACAATCGTCAATCGGAGGTCTTGCTTCGCCGGTTGTAGCTCCAGCGGAGCTCTCCGAAACAACGTCGGAGGAGATATACAACTGGCGGAGCTATCCAGAAGGAGATGCCGGTTGTAGATCTAGCGGAGATCTGATCTCAGAGCGAGATTGTGGCTATGGAGATCTCACGCCAAGGGGAGAAAATCAATCTCCGCAGAGCGGCCGATCATGCAACTAGTGCCGAGCAATGGCCACATCTCACCGCTACAATCTTGCTAGGAACATGTTCGACTATAGGTGTGATTCAGTGAGCAGACTCCAACTGCGAAGATGGCAGTTCCAATCTCGGTGAGAAGAGGAAAGAAGTTAAAAGGAGAGAGAAGGAGTGAGAAAGAAAAGGGATGGGCTGCAAGAGGCACGTGTGAGAGGAGAGAGAAAAATTGGGTATATTGGTTCCTACGATTTATACCTTTTAATAGGATGTTTAAGAGAGTGGTAGGAACCAGTAGTGGAAACCACTTTTACTGTAGAATATGAGAACTTTTTACTATAGCAAATTTGTTTTTTGTTACTGTAGCATGTGAGAATTTTTTACTGTTCATAATTGAGATTATGGTAGGAACCACTTTGTCAAACGCGAAACGTCGTGGCAAAAAATGCAATAGTTTTTCATAGAGCGACAGAAGTCGATCCACCTTGTTGTGGCATTTGTGCTAAATATCTCCTCAAGAATTAATTCCTTTTTTTTTTTTCAAAAATAAAGAGAGAGAAGGACGATTTCGTGGAAATCACAATTGTCAATTATGTATGCAGGGTGTGGGGATGCAAGGAGTACAGTAAATAAATTCATTCATCAAAGCAAAATCACATGCTATTAAAATCCAACGCAACAAAAATCTGATTTGATTATAAAAAATATACATATTGCCTTTTTGGCACCATGTTTGTGTGGTTTTTGTGCTTGTTCATCAAGAAGAAAAACAAACAATAAAAACTTAATTCGATCTCAACTCCTGCAGCCAGTACTGCCTTACAGCCAAACCAACGATCCCATCATCGATTCTTCCATTTGTCTGTGCTGCTTTCATAACCTCCATTTTAGTTGCTCTTTATCTCCGTAGAGATAAAGCCACAATTATGACAACGGCAATGCAAGCGCCAAAGAGTACAGGCACTATTTCAAAAATTTCCATCTGTTTGCCTTGCTTTACACGAACGGAATAAATTTGCAAAGTAGACAGCACACTTATCTCTTTTATATATTCCCTTTCGACTATATATTTTTTAGACAATGTGGCACATAAATCGCAATCTCAGGGTTAGTTCGATTTCTATTTTACATTGGTTATGAAATAAAGTAGTAATATATAATCAACGGAGATAAGAAGGATATTTTGTTGGCTGTGGGCCAATGGTCCAGTAAACCTAAACAACTAATGTCTCAAAGAATTAAAGACGCTTTTTCGAACATGCAAAAAAAAAAAAAAAAAAAAAAACTTATTAAACGAAAATAAGAAAAATAAATAAATGCGAAACGAAAAGGCAAACTAAAAAAAATTAAGAATAATGCGTCAGAAAAATAATCTATTTTCTCATTTTAAAACCCTTCCCACTTCAAGCTTTAAGTTTGTAAGAAGACTTTGCCTACTTCGGATTCTTGTTCAATTTTTTCCCCAAAATATTCAAGTTTGCCAATTTTTCTCAAGAACCTAAAAGCAACAATTTCTGTCTCTTTCTGAACAAATATATGATTGTTTATTTCTGAAGCATTTTCTGCTTTAGTTCTATATCTCATCTACAAGATCCACCCAAAATGGTCTGTTCACTTTCTGTGGGGGGTCCACTTTGATAAATAATGAAAGCATATTAGGGGCCAAATAGTGTATTTGGTTCGTGGTTCGAATCGATTTGAATCATTTTGCTACAGTATTTTCTTTCACAAAAATTTAAATCTTCATTTAAATTTTTTATTCAAATCTATAAACCAAACGGACTAGTACCCTCTATACTATGAATTCTTTTGACCTCATAATTGGCTCACTTTCTTTAAACAACAAGAGTAAAATCTCCCTCCAAATTGATACCAGCGCTAATACTCGAAGACGCTATTCTACCTTCCTCCGGTGATTGAACAAACCTAATGAGAGTAGAATTGACTGGAACCAATTAATTTTCTTCATTCTCATCAAAAGATTTCTTAGTTGACGAAGGCGTGCTTAATGTTAAGTATCTTGGAACTATCTACTGCTCGTTGTAGTCTACGTCATTATTTTGAGTAGACACATTATAGCTGCATCTTGATTACTTGAAATTCAAAAAAAAAAAAAAAAGTTTTCTTTAGTTTTGCATCATGAACTACTGTTATAGCGTCTTTTTCAGTTTGAACTTGATCGTTGGTTGAGTGGACAGGTTGTGGTCTGCACTCTTTGCGGGAAATAGATCTGCTACTTGTAGACTTTGATTCATACACTTGTTTTTTATGAGTAGGATTCCTTTTGCAGTTAGCCAAAGAATGGTCCACAACAATACAATAGCTGCAAAATTCTGAATAACTCTTGTATTCCACAGACGTGAAAAAACAGTATGACCTTCTGTCTCAACCATATAAGAGAATCAGGAGGATCTTACATCAAACTTATATCCACAAAACTCGAGCAAACTAATCAACCTTGCATTTAACGTGGTAGACGAGTGCCAATGTCCATAGAAATATCTATCCAAATTTGAGAATTCCAATATTCCAGTCTTGGTTCATAAAATTGGACGCAAACTCGTGCATTTGAAGGACGTTGTGGGTACGGATTGAAGTCGTTTCAGGTTCACTACCCACGTTTCCATGGACCATGCCTTAATACGATTTGCTAGGTTGGAGAAGCGAATGTTATAATGGCCTTTATCCAAGGAAATAAATTTGCAACTGGAAGAAATTCACAACAATTCCTAAACTCATGATTTGAACTTAGAAATTTTCAATAGAGTATTCCCCTTAGATTGAAAAAGAAAACACCCTGGAATGATAGTCTAAAAGGATGCACCAAACTTGGTACCTAAACTAAAAATAAAATATACACCAAATTTAGTTTATCTGCAAAATAAATGCTTAGAAAACATCGAATATCGAAAGTTCCACTAAATTAATTACTGAATTAAAATGTTATACCAAAAACTAAAAAGAAAATGTATGCCAAATTTAGTCTATCTGTGAAATATCATTACACGAAACACTCTGACTGGAATTATCTGTGGTTTGAGTGTGATTCGACCTATGTTGTGCAGCTTCTTCAGAGTAAAAGCATGGATGTTCTTTGGAGGATTAGATCTCAATGGGAGCATGCTCTTCTCTACACGGAGTCAGTTACTCACCGTGTCTCTCATATTTATCGTGAAGGAAATCAAGTTGTAGATAAGCTTGTTGGATATGCTGTCAGTCATCAACAAACGCAGTGGTTTAATATTGCTGATTTTGGCGGTCTGTCGGTTAATAGGAATATGGTGTTTATGCCCAACTTATCGATTCGTTGGATAATATAATTTTTGTCGTTGATGTTTTGTAAACTTTGCAAGCATAGGCATTTTTTTTCTTTGCTAGGTTTTTCTCCTTTAGAGTTTTATTGATAAGGTTTTTAATAAGGCCTATCTTCAGAGCTGGCTATCAAAAGAAAAGTCATGATTTAATCTTCTTTCACAAATTTTAGGCTTGTTTAAATCTTTAGGATTATTTATTTTTGAACTTTTTTGTATTCTTTTTCATATTAATAAATTTAAGTTGACGCTTGATGTGGGATAGATTTTTTAAGGGCTGTCAACCGAGTTAGGATGTCTTAGTGATTCTTGACGTTCTAAAATAAGTCCAACTGTGAAATAATACTTTAAAAAGTTGAATATGGGAAGTTAAACTTGTTGGGTTTTGTTGGATTTTGTTATTCAAATAAGCAGTAGAAAATTAAAATTAATTCCCATAAAACCCTCCCAGGATCCATGCAATTCGATTAGATTGATAAGGAAGTCATAGAATCTTACTAGGATGACAAAAGGGGCAAGAATTTTAGAAGGAAGAGAGTGGGTTCACTCCAGTGACAGCCTAACTCGAGCTTTTCGTATTCGAGATATTTAGATGTTGTTACTTAGAACAACGCCCTTTGCAAGTATTCACACGAACAAACTTCTCAAAAACCAAATTGGTATACTTGCACCCTCTCCTTGCATTAAATGACTCTCTCAATTTTAGGATTTTCAATGTTTTTCCTTTTAGAATGAGAGAACGCCTTTTCTCTTCTAAATTAGGCCAGAAACCCTAAAACAAATATATATATATATATATATATATATATTGACTTCGAGATAGAGTTTGATTTTAACTTGGGTAAGCTGTAATTCAAATATGATTTATAAAATCTAGAGAACGTCAGATTTAATGAACCTAGACATATCTAATACATCGAATCTGGACATTATCAGGTTTATTGAACCTATACACAATAAACCCCAAAATTTGTTTTTTTGGTCTGTTCTAAGTGTGCGACCCTATAAGTTCACATAACATTGGTAGTGGGCTTGAAATTCTATTTATGGCCCATAAATAATAAGCAGCCACTAGCAAGACATTTTGATTACCTAAGTTATGCGAATGTCAACAATCCGACATAACCTAATCCATAATAAGTATTAAAGTCCTTTTGTCACTAGATACCTTGATTAAACATAAGGCATGGTTTATGTCATCCTTATACTATTTAATCGTATTATTTCTCGATTTTGAGTAGACTGATATTGATAACCCTTATCAATTCATTCTAGTATGGCCATACATTTTTCTTCATTCTAACTTATCGAGGGGCCCATAGATATCTTTCTCATAATAAATAAGGGACAAATTCCTTTTTAATCACTCACATTCCTCACATGATTCACTCTATATCCAACAATAATTCATTCCATCATCCTGTTAAAGATAATATTAGAATATGTCAAAATATAGAACTTGTCATGTAGAAAACAATGGTGATATCAGGTCAGAGAATTAGGATAATACTATTGTGATGAGAATCACTTATGATAATTATCCATGCAGTATTCTCGTAGCAGGTCGATCCAATACATCATTTCTCAAATATGCATCTATGAGTTGACTTAGTATCTCATACACATGATTAGTAAAACATAATCATCAGTCAAACTTCATACTAGTCTTCATTCATTATTATCTCAATAATAATGACCAATTAGGGATAATTTAGAATAAAATTCAATTTTTACCTAAGAGTTTTACTATCAAGTCACATACTTGATGGCTTTAGGTAGAATTAATTATTCATGGAATTAGAATAAAAAACAATAATTAAAATACCTCTTTATTAATAAAATGTAAATGTAACAAAGTCAAATGTAGTTATTATATAATTGGCCTAGGGCACATCACTAACAATCTCCCACTTGCACTAGGCCCAATCAATATTGTATCTAATACCCATTGACCTATTATGACTCTCATGCTTAGGCTGTAGAAGAGGCTTAGTGAGTGGATCAGCAACATTGTCATTTGTAGGTACTCTACATATCTTCACGTCTCCTCTCTCAATGATTTCTCGAATGAGATGATTAATGTTTGAGTATGTGTTTGGATTATTGATGTGATCTAGGTTCCTTAGCCTGTGCTATGGCCCGGTTATTATTGCAATACAAGTCTATTGGATCTGATATACTAGAAACAACATCCAATCTAGTAATAAACTTTTTGATCCAAACTACTTCCTTAGCTGCTTCTAAGGCGGTTATATACTCAGCTTCTGTTGTAGAATTAGCAACAGTGTCTTACTTTGAACTTTTCCAGCTCACTACACTTCCATTCAAACGAAACACATAACTTGACTGCGATCAAAAGTCATCCTTTTCGGACTGGAAGCTGGCATCTGTGTAACCACTTACAATAAGCTCATCTTCATTTCCTCCATATAGTAAGAATGCATCCTTGTGTCTTCTCAAATATTTAAGGATATTCTTGAATGTTGTCTAGTGACTTTCATCTGGATCTGATTGGTATCTGCTAGTTATGCTTAAGGCATATGAGACATCAGGTCGAGTACATAACATTACATCCATGATAGATCTAATGGCAGAAGCATATGGAATCTTATTCATGCGGTCTCGCTCATCCTGTGTCATCAGACACTGAGTCTTATTAAGACTAATTCCATGTGACATTGGCAAGAATCCCCTTTTGGAATCTTGCATACTAAACCTATTCAATACCTTGTCAATATATGTACTCTGACTTAGGCCAATAAGCCTCTTAGATCTATCCCTATAGATCTTGATGCCTAGAATATAGGCAGCTTCACCTAAGTCTTTCATTGAGAAACAACATTTTGTAGAATAGGGATATCGTTTCCAATGAGTAATATGTCATTGACATATAGCACTAGAAAGACTATTGCGCTTCCACTAACCTTCTTGTAAACACAAGGCTCGTCTTCATTTTTAAGAACCAAACTCTTTGATTGCTTCATCAAAATGAAGATTCCAGCTCCGAGATGGTTGCTTCAATCCATAAATGGATCTTTGAAGGTTGCAAACCTTTCTAGAATTCTCAAGACTAACAAAACCCTTGGGTTGTGTCATATATACATCTTCAAGTAGGTTTCCATTAAGAAATGCTATTTTGACATCCATTTGTCAAATCTCATAATCATAATATGTAGCTATGGCAAAGAGAATCCAAATGGATTTAAGCATAGCAACTGGTGAAAAAGTTTCATCATAGTCTATACCATGTGTTTGCTTGAAACCTTTTACAACTAGTCTAGCCTTAAAGGTATGCACATTGCCATCCATGTCTGTTTTCTTTTTGAAAACCTATCAGGTAGATCAATCAAAGTCCATACTTGATTATCATACATGGATTGCATCTCTAACTTCATGGCTTCTAGCTATTTATCACAGTCAGGGCTATTCATGGCCTCTTGGTAGGATGTGGGCTCATTTTGATCTATAATCATCACATTATTATTTTCAGTTAAGAGAAATCCATATCTCTTAGGGCTCTGACGTGTCCTACCAGACCTCTTCGGGCCTTGTGCTACTTATGTCGGCTCAACAACTACTTGTTAATCCAGTTGAGATTCCACAGGTGGTTCAATGCTATTTTGTGGTTCTTGAATTTCTTCAAGTTAAACTTTTCTTCCACTGGTTCCTTTAGAAATGAATTTTCTTTCTAAAAAGACAACATTTCGAGCAATAAACACTTTGTTCTTAGAAGCATTGTAGAAGTAATATCCTATAGTTTCTTTAGAATTTCCCACAAAAAGGTATTTTTCTGATTTGGGTGCCAATTTATTTGAAATTTGACACTTCACATTAGCCTCACATCCCAAATCTTAAGAAAAGATAAACTAGACGACTTCCCAGTCCACATCTCATATGGTGTCTTTTGAACCACCTTTAATGGAACTCTATTTAGTATAAATGTAGCAGTTTCCAGAGCATATCCCCAAAAGGATATTGGAAGATCTAACCGACTCATCATAGATCAAACCATATCCAATAAAGTTCAATTTCTCCGTTCAGATACACCATTCCATTGTGATGTTCCTGGTGGAGTTAATTGTGAGATTATCCCACAATCTCTAAGATGATCAATGAATTCTTAGTTTAAGTATTCACCACCTCAATCTGATCGAAGTGCGTTAATACTTTTACCAAGTTGATTTTGTACTTTATTTTTGAAAATTTTGAACTTTTCAAAAGATTCAGTTTTTTTGTTTCATTAGATAGACATAGCCATATCTACTGAAATCATCTATGAAAATAATGAAATACTGAAAACCTCCTCTAGCAGTGGAACTTAATGTTAGTGATGTGCCCTGGGCCAATTATGTAATGACCACATATTGACTTCATTACATTTGCATTTTATTAATAAAGAGGCATTTTCATTATTGTTTTTTATTCTAATTCTATGAATAGTTAATTTTGCCTAAGGTCATCAAGTATATGACTTGAAAGTAAAACTCTTAGATGAAAATTAAATTATATTCTAAATTATCCCTAGTTGGTCATTGTTATTAGGATAATAATGAATAAAGACTAGTATGAAGTTTGATTTATGATTATGTTTTACTAATCATCTGTATGAGATACTAAATCAACTCATAGATACATATTTAAGAAATTATGTATTGGATCGACCTACTATGAGAATATTGCATAGATAATTGTCATAAGTGATTCTCACAATAGTATTATCTTAGTCCTCTGACCTGAAATCACCATGGTTTCCTACATGACAAGTTCTATAGTTTGACACAATCTATTATTATCTTTAACAGGATGATGGAATGGATTGTTGTTGGATATAAAGTGAATCATGTGAGGAATGTGATTGATTAAGAAGGAATTTGTCCCTCATTTATTATGAGAAAGATATCTATGGGCCCCTCGATAAGTTAGACTGAAGTAAAATATATGGCCATACTAGAATGAATTGATAAGGATTATTAATATCAGTCTACTTAAGATCGAGAAATAATATGATTGAATAGCGTAAGGATGACATAAACCATGCCTTATATGTTAGTGATGTGCCTTAGGCCAATTATATAATGACCACATATTGACTTTATTACATTTGCATTTTATTAATAAAGAGGCATTTTCATTATTATTTTTTATTCTAATTCTATGAATAGTTAATTCTACCGAAGGTCATCAAGTATGTGACTTAATAGTAAAACTCTTAAGTAAAAATTGAATTATATTCTAAATTATCCCTAATCGGTCATTATTATTGGGATAATAATGAATGAAGACTAGTATGAAGTTTGACTGATGATTATATTTTACTAATCATGTGTATGAGATACTAAGTCAACTCATAGATACATATTTGAGAAATGATGTATTGGATCGACCCGCTATGAGAATACTGCATGAATAATTGTCATAAGTGATTCTCATCACAATAGTATTATCCTAGTCCTCTGACCTAAAATTACCATGGTTTCTTACATGACAAGTTCTATATCTTGACACAATCTAATATAATCTTTAACAAGATGATGGAATAGATTGTTGTTGGATATAGAGTGAATCATGTAAGGAATATGAGTGATTAAGAAGGAATTTGTCCCTCATTTATTATGAGAAAGATATCTATGGGTCCCTCGATAAGTTAGATTGAAGAAAAATGTATGGCCATACTGGAGTAAATTAATAAGGGTTATCAATATCAGTCTACTTAAGAAATAATATGATTGAATAGTATAAGGATGACATAAACCATGCCTTATGTTCAATCAAGGTTTCTAGTGACAAAAGGACTTTAATACTTATTGTGGATTATGTTATGTAGGATTATTAACATTCGCATAACTTGGGTAATCATAATGTCTTGCTAGAGGCAGCTTATGATTTGTGGGCCAGAAACAGAATTTCAGCCCACTACCAATGTTATGTGAACCTACAGGTTGCATACTTAGAACAGACCAAGAATGAATTTTGGGTTTATTGTGTCTAGGTTCAATGAACCTGATAATGTCCAGATTTGATATACTAGATATGTCTAGGTTCATTAAATCTAACATTATCTAGATTCTCTGAATCATATTTGAATTACTGACATTATCTAGATTTTCTGAATCATATTCGAATTACATACATTATCTAGATTCTCTAAGTCATATTCGAATTACAGTCTACCCTAGTTAAAATCTGACTCTATCTCGAAGTCAATAGATATATATATATCTGCTTTAGGGTTTCTAGCTGAATTAAGAAGAGAAAAGGCGTTCTCTCATTATAAAAGGCAAAAAACATTAAAACCCTAAAATTAGAGAGAGTCATTTAATGAAAAAGATAGGGTGCTAGCACACCAATTCATTTTTTAGAGTGTCTATTCATGTGGATACTTGCAAAGGGCGTTGCTCTAAGTAACAACGTCTAAATCTGATCCTGAATACTAAAAGCTTAAGTTAGGGTGTCACCGTTCAGAATCTTGACCTTTTTGTTATCCTGGTAAGATTCTATGACTTTCTTATCAATCTAATCGAATTGCATGGATCCTGCGAGGGTTTTGTGGGAATTAATTTTAATTTTTCGCTGCTTATTTGAATAACAAAATCCAACAAAACCCAACATTATGTTCAATCAAGGTATCTAGTGACAAAAGGACTTTAATACTTATTGTGGATTAGGTTATGTCGGATTATTAACATTTGCATAACTTAGGTAATCATAATGTCTTCCAAGAGGCCACTTGTGATTTGTGGGCTAGAAACAGAATTTCAAGCCCACTACCAACGTTATGTGAATCTATAGGGTCGCACACTTAGAACAGACCAAAAACAAATTTTGGGTTTATTGTGTCTAGGTTTAATGAACCTGATAATGTCTAGATTCGATGTACTAGATATGTCTAGGTTCATTGAATCTGGCATTATCTAGATTCTTTGAATCATATTCGAATTACAGACATTATCTAGATTCTCTAAATCATATTTGAATTGCTGAAATTATCTAGATTCTCTAAATCATATTCGAATTACAGTTTACCCTAGCTAAAATCTGACTCTATCTCGAAATCAATATATATATATATATATATCTATTTGGTTTTAGGGTCTCTAGCTGAATGGAGAAGAAAGAAGGCGTTCTGTTATTCTAAAAGGCAAGAACATTAAAAACCCTAAAAATTAGAGAGATCATTTAACGAAAAGGAGAGGGTGCTAGCACACCAATTTGTTTTTAAGAGAGTCTATTTGTGTGGATACCTGTAGAGGACATTGCTCTAAGTAACAACGTCTGAATCCAATCTTGAATACAAAAAGCTCGAGTTAGGGTGTCATTGGAGTGAACCCACTCTCTTCCTTCTAGAAATCTTACCCCTTTTTGTTATCTTGGTAAGATTCTATGACTTTCCTATCAATCTAATCGAATTGCATGGATCTTGTGAGGGTTTTGTGAAAATTAATTTTAATTTTTCGCTGCTTATTTGAATCACAAAATCCAACAAAACCCAACAGTGGTATTAGAGCGACTTGCGAATTCGATTAAATTTGTTTTATATGGTTCTGTGTATATGTGATATGCATGAATACGATTTATACATTAATTAGATTAATGTGTTTGAGGTTTTATTTGATTAAGCATTTTTACTGTGTTAATTTGATTAATACATTTACTGTTTCTTATAACCTATTGTTGTTAATTTGATTAATGTTACAATTTAACAAGAATCTAGTATTCTGTTTTAAGATGATTAAACAATACACTGTAAATCTAGTTTCGGTTTTATTAAGGTGGCAGACTGTTTAAATGTTAAATAGTGATAATCTATTTTTAACAGATTAATATATATCATAAGGTCTATTTAATTGTTAAACAAGGATTATCAGTTTAGAATAGATCAACAAATTTCATAAATCTGTTTAAGTGTTAAACAGAGATTAATTAATTGTGTTATGAATAGATTAGGTAATCTGATTAATTAAAATTAATGGATTTAGGTAGCAAGTCATTCAAACGAGTAAGGTGAATCGTTTACCTTACAATGAGAAAACACCTTTTCTCTTCTAAATTTGGCCAAAACCCTAAAACAGATATATCTATATTGACTTTGAGATAGAGTCAGATTTTAACTTGGATAGACTGTAATTTAAATATGATTCATAGAATCTAGATAACGTCAGATTTAATAGACCTAGATATATCAACTACATCGAATCTAGATATTATCAGGTTCATTGAACCTAGACACAATAAACCCCAAAATTTGTTTTTTTGGTCTGTTCTAAGTGTGCGACCCTGTAGGTTCACATAGCATTGGTAGTGGGCTTGAAATTCTATTTTGGCCCACAAATCATAAGTGGCCTCTAGCAAGACATTATGATTACCCAAGTTATGCAAATGTCAATAATCTGACATAACCTAATCCATAATAAGTATTAAAGTCCTTTTGTCACTAAATACCTTGATTGAACATAAGGCATGGTTTATGTCATCCTTATACTATTCAATCATATTATTTTTCGATCTTGAGTAGACTGATATTGATAACCCTATTAATTCATTCTAGTATGGTCATACATTTTTTCTTCATTCTAACTTATCGAAGGGCCCATAGATATCTTTCTCATAATAAATGAGGGACAAATTCCTTCTTAATCACTCACATTTCTCACATGATTCACTTTATATCCAACAACAATCTATTACATCATCCTGTTAAAGATAATATTAGAATGCATCAAAATATAGAACTTGTCATGTAGGAAACAATGGAGATTTCAGGTCAAAGGACTAGGATAATACTATTGTGATGAGAATCACTTATGACAATTATCAATGCAGTATTTTCATAGCAGGTCAATCTAATACATCATTTCTCAAATATGTATCTATAAGTTGACTTAGTATCTCATACACATGATTAGTAAAACATAATCATCAATCAAACTTCATACTAGTCTGCATTCATTATTAGCCTAATAATAATGACCGACTAGGGATAATTTAGAATATAATTCAATTTTCGCCTAAGAGTTTTACTATCAAGTCTCATATTTGATGACCTTAGGCAAAATTAATTATTTATGGAATTAGAATAAAAAACATGAAAATGCCTCTTTATTAATAAAATGCAAATGTAACGAAGTCAAAATATGGTCATTACATAATTGGCCTAAGGTACATTACTAACAAAACTAAATTTAAGAACTGAACTAAAATATTATAATGAAGTTGCACTAAAAAAATAGCAATATTGAATACATCAAATTTTTTGACTCCTTTAGAGAGTCAAGAAACAAAAACTATTACCAGCACTACAATTAATAAGTAGCATTCTTAAACAATGTCTGACCAACTTTTCTTATCGCATTGGGAAAATGTTGGTAGAAATCATTATAAAAAAAAGGGGCTTTACCAACACATATATATATGTTGCGATTGATGCCCTATAAACATTGATATTGTGCATATTGTTAATAAATAAATAAAGTGACATTTATAATTATTTTGGTTGCTTATATGTATTATAAATACGTCAATACACATTAGGAAAATTCCTTGATTATTTATGTGACTTTAAATTAAGCATATAAGTGTTATATGCTTAGGAATAAAATTTATAGATAATAATCTAAATAGTTTGTAATAATTAATTAAAACTTGAAATCCTTAATTAAATATTATCAGTATGGCCTAATCTTATTTAGAATGAAATAGACTTGTCTAGGCTATTAATGTAGAGTATTAGATTGGAGATACTTTATATAATGAGATTACATAAGACTGGACTAGATAAATTATAAATCTCTAATAATCATTCGTTACAAATAGAGCATTCAAATTTATAACTATGATGATCATATATATGACATTCTTAATCTTGAGTATTTATTAAACTCATGTTTATGACATTATATTTTTTGACTTGCATGGTAAGATTGGCATAAATATAGATCGTAACTTAGCATCTTAAAAACATAATGGAATAAATAGTTGGGAATAATATTATATGGATATGGAATCCATTCCATCTCCATGGAAGTTAGAAAAATAGTTATCTTGAGTGATAATTCGAGATTTGAATAGTAAAGCACTCGTTTATAATAAGATTATGAATTAACTATTCATTAGAGAATTATTGAAACTCAAGGATTAAAAAATAATAAGAGAGGTGAACAAAAATTGAACATAGCTCTTATTATGAACTATTTATGGAGGACTGACTTATATGTAATGGTTATATCAATGGACTATCACTAATTTTCTTTGAGTAATTTTCACTATAACCTCAAGAGTTTAGTTTCAGGTTTTTAATGGTGTAACACTGAAACTAATAAATTTGGCATATTAATTAAAGAGTTTGATTAATTTTCAAATTTATTGGAGCTTGGGTTATAGGTCCATAGGTCCCCAATGTCACCTCTATAACACTGCATTGAATTTAATGCATAGAATGAATTATACATATTTAATTTGAAATTATTGAATTCTAAATTAATTATTTCACACTTGAGATATTAATGTGACATAGAAAAATATTCTTTGTAACACATAATATAATTTGATAAATGTTGTCATATTTAACTAGGCATTAGTTAATTAATTAATTGATTATATTTAATTAATAAGATTAATTAAATATGTTTTGAATTAATTAATTGACAATATTTAAATAATAAGATTATTGAAATATAATTTATTTTATGTGTGACACATGTGTGGTGGGACCACATTTTGTTTTTCCCAACATGGATACAAAATTAAATTATTAATTAATTCAAAATCTATTCATAAATAAATTTGATTTATTTTTGAATTTAAATATATATATATATAAGATTTTATTATATTATATATATAAATATGTTTATGCAAAAATCAGTTAACGTAGTCTTATATATCTATATTTTATATATGTATACATATGAAAACGTTAACTTAATTAAGTGTAAACTTATACATATTTTATATATATAAAAATTTAAACGTATATATTATATGTATATATATATATATATATAAAATCACAATGTGATTCATTTTTTTTTTTATAAAAATAAAAATCGGGATAAGGAGCATGGAATATATCTGTTGAAGGTTTGGTTCCCCGGCGGAGCTTGGTGGGTCCCTCAAACGTATTGCTAGAGGGGTTGTTCGGGGAGCCCCTGCATAGATTTGCCTCCCACGGGGGGAGCGCATTCCCCAAGATTCGAACCTTTTTCCTCTTGAATAAGAGGGTCTTAGTTCCATCCCAAGTACCAGTAACGGGCTTGTGTGGCCCGTTGTTGATACTAATCGAATCAATAGAGCAAATCCTATTGTCTGAAGCCCAATTGAATCGACGGTTCAATTGGTTTGATGATCTTGTGTGGTTTGAGGTGTTTAACTATATTGCTCAAGATAATTCATACTTGTTTCTTGTCTTCATTCAACCAAATTGATCATCTCGAACTAACAGTCATTAGCACGAACTAACGGTTATAACACATCTAATAATGGACCGAAACGTGGGGGAGGCATGATTCTTGCAGTCTATCACCAATTGACACGTGTCCCAATATTGCAGTTACTTACATGTGCTGTCCCACTCTGCCACATGGTTGGGAGTCACGTTCCTCCTTCACCCTTTATATAAGGGGATGAATGTTTCATTGTACAACACACAGACAAAGACAAATACAGAAACTCTGCTCATTTGCTTTCTCATATTTTTTTTTTACTCTCTTATAATCTATACCTAGAACATCCTAGTGAATTACAGTGGACGTAGCTCTTCATTAACAAAGTGAACTACTATAAATCTCACGTGTTATTCTCGTTTTAGCTTTTTTTTATTTGTTTCACTCCAATTAAGCACATTAATTCAAGCTAACAGGTCTATTAAACGGTGATTTGATGGCCCAAATTCCTTAACCACCCAATTCAAAATTTTAACATTTGATTGTAGATTCACCGTCTATAGTTTGGCGCTCATCGGGGGGCTGTCAGGTTATCAACTCCAAGATCATAACCTCGGATTCAAATGGTAGACAACTTCAATAACCAGCATGCTCTTGAATCCGCTATAGAAAAGACTGAATCAATTTCCCAGGACAACCAGCAAATGGAAGCCCTTGTAGCAGAAGTTGAGGCACTTAAAAAAATGCTCCAGGAGCAGGCAGCTCGTTCTTAGGAGTGTCATAGAAGGTTGGAGCAACTCAGTAGCGAGAATTTGGCTTCAAGAAGCCAAATTAGTTATCAAAACTCCTAGATAGCTTCACAATCTTACTATTATCCGTACTACGGATATTCCACACTCCTAGTATCATCAACAGCACAGTCACAATCTCAAATGCCACAGTCAAGAACATAGTAACCCTATAGTCTAATTGGGAGGATGCAACACCTGTACACACCCTTAACTCTAGCACCAGCAATAACACCAGCAGCTTTTACAGCTGCAACAACTCCTGCAATGGCAACTATTACAATGATGGAGAGTACTTGTGTGGGATTCAATCGAAGCGACGATGCGGTTGGGAGAAGCCCATGGATAGAACCGACTGCTCAATAGTAGAAACACTAGCTGTCACTCTACTGACCCCTGAATCGATCCAATCAATGATGAAAGAGATGCTAGAGCAGAATTCTAAACTTATAAAAGAGAAAATCGATCAAAAGGTTTCAAAAGCCACGAGCAAGACCCTGGTATTGGATGATATCTTGAAGAACATTCAAGATACCCCATTGACAAAGAGGATCACTTCAGTCGTATAGTCGAATTATGAAAACCTCGTATTCACTCGATTTGATGGAACTTTAGATCCAAAAGACCATTTGTTGCAGTACAAGAATGTGGTCAGCACTACAAACATCTCGAACTAGATTCTTGATGGAATGATGTGCAAGCTATTCGCATAGTCGCTCAAAGGGCTACCGCTTTGATGGTTCAGTAACCTGCCCATTGGATTGATCGATAGTTTTGAAGACTTGGCGGATCAATTCGTCAAAGCGTATTCAGTACACATCAAAATAGGAAAGATGACCAAAGATTTATGGTCAGTCATTCAGAGCCCAAGCGAGTAGTGACGGGCTTATATTAAGAGATTTAGCAAAGCACTCTCAAAAATCTCCAATTTAGAGGATGGAACAGCACGAGAAGCACTAAAGAAAGGACTTTTACACAAGTCCTCTTTTAAGAACAACATTTGCTCCGACTATCCACACATAATCCAGGAAGCCCTGAACAGAGCAAAGGCGTGGATCAACTTGGAAGAGGAAAACAAAAGGTGTGAATGAGAGCTAACAAGAACTAGAGACTAGAGTAAGTGGAATCAAAAGCAAAAATTATAGCCAAATAGAAGGGGACAAATGAGGACACCACCAAAGAGAGAATAAAGGTGGAAAGAAGACAGGTCACGATCCACCACGAGACCGTTATCGCCCCCAAAATATGCCCTTAGCATATTGCAGTCAGAACTGGTCGCTCAGCTTGAAGAAAAGATTATGTTCAATGGCCGAGCAAAATGACACTAAGCCGTTCATGCAACCAGATGAAATACTATGAGTTTCATCGAGATATGGGGCATTTGACAGTCGATTGAAAAGCCTTGCAATTCAAGATCGTAGAACTTCTCAAGAAAGGGCTTGAGAGAATACCTCTCTGAACGGGAAAGGAAAATATATGGACTTAACCAAGAGCAAGCAGGAGGTAGACAATATCAAGCTCATGAGAAGACACTATCACCACTACCAGTAAGGAAAATAATTGGAGCCATTTGTGGAGGCTCTATTTTTAGCGACGATTCTATCAACCAGATGAAGGCATGTTAGAGAAGAGAAAATCAAGCAACCATCAATTTTGTTGGTGGATGAACACTATGAGCACATTATCTCGTTTTGCTACGATGAGGCATTCGGGCTCGACACCCTGCATGATGATGTGCTAGTTATTAAGCTTAACGTTACAAACTGCGAGAACAGTAGAATACTGGTTGACAATGGAAGTTTCGCCAACATTCTATTCCTCTCAACACTGAAAGAGATGAAAATCGATGAGGAGGAGATCGAGAAATCCCTGACATCATTGGTAGGTTTTAATGGCGAGGCAACAATAGCCACTAGGAGAATCAAGCTTCCAGTGTATGCAGCAAGGGAGAACAAGTTGACTAGTTTTCTGGTCATGGATTGCCCTTTGGGGTATAATATCATTCTAGGGTAGCCTTGGATACACACCATAAAGGTAGTCCCTTCAACGTACCACCAGACTATTACGTTTCTGACGAAGCGAGGTATTCAAGAGATACGAGGAAGCCAAGAAGCAGCGAGGAGCTATTATGTCGTGACTATGAAGTAGAAGAAGGCTTTATTGCAATTACAAGTGACCCAACAGAGCCGGCCTAATAACAAAGTTGCATCGAATCGGTTCTGGAGCAGCTTGATGAAGTTCGGGTCAACCCATTGAATGAAAAGCGTACAGTGAAGATAGGGTCACAATTAGATATGGGTATAAAGTCATTGATAATTGATTTTCTTAAATCTAACAGTGATTGTTTTGCATGGTCCCACACAGATATACTTAGAATCAACCCAAACATAATCTCGCATTGACTAAACGTCGATCTGGACCACAAACTTGTTGGGTAGAGAAAAAGGAAGCTTGGAATCGAATGAAATAACGTCATCAAAGATGAACTGAGGAGATTACTAGAGGCTGGTTTTATTCGTCTTGTTTAGTATCCTGATTGGCTCACCAATATGGTGATAGTAAAAAAGAAAAATGGAAAGTGGCGCATGTGCGTTGATTTTACTGATTTAAACAAAGCCTGCCCAAAGGACAGTAACCCGTTGCCACATATCGATCGACTTATGGATGCAACAACTGGTCATGAGATTTTAAGTTTTCTCGATGCATTCTCTGGCTACAACCAAATCCTTATGCATCTTGACGACCAGGAGAAGACCACTTTTATAACCAAGCAGGGGATTTTTTGTTTCAAAGTCATGCCATTTGGGCTAAAGAATGTGGGGGCTACTTACCAAAGGCTTGTCAATGTGATGTTCGAATAGCAAATTGGTAACAATATGGAAGTTTACATCGATGACATTTTGGTTAAGTCTTTGCAGGCCCATCTTCATGTCCAGCATCTACAAGAATGCTTCGACATTCTCCAAAAATATGGCATGAAGCTGAATCTAAAAAAGTGCACGTTCGGAGTGGCAAGCGGCATGTTCTTGGGCTATTTCGTCATGAAACAAGGAATCGAGGCAAACCCAGATCAAATAAAAGCTTTTCAATTGTTGCCTTCGCCGAGAACAAAGCGAGAAATATAGAAACTTACTGGTCAAGTTGCCGCACTCAGTCGATTCATTGCCAGATCCACTGACAGATGTCTTCCTTTCTTCCAATTGCTAAAGAAGAATACAAAATTCGAGTGGAACAAACAGTGCAAATCGGCTTTTCAGGAATTGAAGAAATACTTGACAACTCCACCAGTCTTATCGAAACCAAAAGATGGCGAACCACTATAAATCTCGTGTGTTATTCTTGTTTCAGCATTTTTTTTATTTATTTCACTCCAATCTAGCACATTAATTCGAGCTAACAGGTCCATTAAATGGTGATTTGAAGGCCTAAATTTCTTGACCACCCAATCCAAAATTTTAACATTTGATTATAGATTCACTGTCTACAATATCCCTTCCCCATATATCTAATATGGTGGTTATTTGATTCGCCCACTAAAAGTTTAGTGGGTGGTTATTTCAAGTTTAAAAACAAATTAAAACTAATTAAGAATAACTGATTACTCAGATATAAAAAAATAGAGATAATAGTTTTCTCATTATTGATCTTTTTATGTAACTTTTATAGAATAAGAAAAACTATGAGTTTTTCTCTAAAAAAAAGGGTCTACTATATTATGTGTTGAGTACATAGCGGATTTAGAAAAATGTGAGGTTAATCCATTCTTGTTGTTTGACGCCCATTCGTCTTTCTATTGGTGTGGAGGCTTGGCTTGGAAGATCATGTTGTTAAAGAGGAAAGCTAGGATACCCTGATAGGTCTTCAAGAGGTTTGTAAAAATTGTCAAAGTTTTTTATTATTAATTAAAATTATATAGCTACTCCTGATGAACAAAGTTTTCAGAAAATTTTTGTTTGTCAACGATCTATTCCTTCCGCTACGTTTCATATTTAATTCCAACAATAAATATGTATAAGTATAAATGTTTCGAAAATTTTTATTACAAAATAAAAAAATCAAAATTTGTAAGTGTCCGCAAAGTTTATAATTGCACCAGATTTAATACCTCAAGTAAATACATGCCCAAATCATGTTGTATATCTTTGAAATAGATACTTAGAAAACGTCAAACATGGAATGTTCTACCAAATTTAGATACTGAACTAAAAACTTAAACCAAAGTTGCACTATAAGAATGGTGAGATGTCTAGTTTCCCGACCCTTAAAAGCTTCGAGAAATATAATTATTACCGGCGATACAATAAAAATGTAGCATTGGTAAACAATGTCTGGCCAAGTTTCTTACAACATAGAGAAAATGCTAGTAGGAATCATTATAAGTAAATAAAAGGCTTTATGTACACATATAGACGTGTACATGTGCAGGTAAACTTTTTTATTTACACATTTTAAATATCAAATGTACAAGTGCCCGCGGAGTTTATCATAGATTGAATTAATTTCTCTCCCTTTCTCCCTCTACGAATATATACATGTAGAGACACGCATACGACGTGGCTGTTCTATCTCTGTCCACATTACATGCATGCAGAGCCCTCTCTCTCAAAATAAACAAGCAATAAGTATAGGAAAAAGACAACCTTATTCAGTAATTAAGAAAAGGAAAATTGTTTTTCTGCAAAGTAACGCTGTTTCTCCTTGCATGTAAACCGGCTACTCCAGTTTGTTCTGGCATAATTATAACCACACACACTTATATACCTTGTCTTAATTTGGCCGCTGATGTAGCTTTCAAAATATATAGCGGGCGTATTCTGTTACTTTTTAAAACACGTACTGATTGCTCACTGATTTACAACATTTCTCTCGCCCACGTTTCAGTTTTCACCGGTGCAAAGAACGCTGCTGCCTTCATAAGCATATGAATCATTCATGCTTAGGTACCTCTAGTAAATATATCTGAAAAGAAGTCCTTATCTGATCACTTCTGACCATAAAGGAAACAGAAGTAGAGAATAATTAACACGAATGCATATTCTTGCAGTGCTATATTAATGAATGTTTATATTCTGATAATGTAGGTAATCGTATCATCACAGGATTCATGTTTTCTCAAAGGATACACTTTTTGCTGTACTCTTCTTTTTTATTTATTTATATTTTTCTGATTGATGAGATGGAACTAGGGCCAGCAATTTTAGACTTAACACGATGACAAGTTACAAAAATGATAAGAAATAAATGGGTTTAGACTACACGTTTATTAATTGGGCCATAAATGGATTAGCACGAATAATACGATAATAAACGTGCTGAATTCGTGCTAACACGACGCGACACGACCCGCCCATTTATAACACATTTAAACTTGAAAATAAAAACATTTAAAATAATTGTAGTAGGTTAGTATTAATTAGATATTGTGTTTTTGTTAATTTTTTTATTGCTTTTTTTAATTTAATTTTTTTTTAATTTTTAGTTAACTGGATCATAAACATGCCATATGCGTATTGTTATCCTGTCAACTCGTCACAGCCTGCTTAGTAATTGTGTTAATCGTGTTGTGTCGTGTTACCTATGTCATAGCATGTCGTGTTCGTGTTTGCATTTCTAGCACGTTTATTAATTGTGTCGTTTTTGCATTCCGCCTAAACATGTCATGCTGTAAACGTGCCGACACGAACACGATACAAACACGAATTTTGCCACCCCTAGATAGAACTACTAGCATCAAAAGCACTTTAACAATACTCTCAATCCCGAACTCAATTTTTTCTTTTTACTTTTCTTTTGATAATTTTTGCTATAAAAAAAAAAAAGTCATTGGCTAACTGAGATATTGGCTACATATGCTTCGTTTGGCAACCCACTTAGAACTTATTAGTTTCAACTGCTACAGTGTAAAACTCTCACATGCTATGTAATAAAACAAAAGATTATTATAGTGTAAAGTTCTTATATGCTACAATATTTTGATTCTAATTTGTAATTATAACTAGGTTTTCAAACACTTTAATGACCCTGCACTTTTGCCCCTTTTTAAAAAAAATAATTGTCGTTTCGTCCTCACAGAGGGTAAGCCCCACCAAATATTGCCCAACACCCTTGAGTCACACCCTCGTGAGGGCCAGGTAACTACCCCGTCAGACAGCTGGATAGTAATATAATTATCTTAAAAGTATTGCTGCTCAAATAATAACATTTCTGTCTGTCTATTTCTATTTGGCACGATTATAACTCTACTCGGACAGATTACTAATGAAATTAACTTATCTATCAAAGTATTTTAGTTGCAAAATATGTATATATATATATTTAAAATTAGAGTTGAGAGACTTGATCACAACTTTAATACATATCAAGTAGAACCAAAAATAAAGTTACTCCTGGACTATACTAGCAATCACGTGAATTTTCTATGTATATTAACCTTAACTATTTCTCTTTTTTCCTTTTGGAGCACATTTTATTGAAAGGCTTAACTTCCGTTAATTTCTATTATAAGGACCAGAAGTCGCATTGATAAATTAAGTTTCTTTAGTTTTGCTGAATTGCCGTTACATTAAATAACATCCTTGGATATTGTATATTCTGTTTATAATTAATAATATGCAAACCATAAATTGACTCTTTTTTTTTCTGCCCAGAAACACGGATAACATTGCTGAAAGTTGACATGGTTATAGATCTTATAATCAGCATGTGACAAACTAAGCTATTTTGATATTTGGATTGAAAATTAAATGAAGGTGGAAATATTTACTTTTCTATTAATATATATAATATATTGATATGCTTACCAACAGAATGATATTATATATTTTTGATGTCGCCTGTATTACCGGAAAAAAAATAATAAAACATGTAAAATGAATATATGTCCCGTGCTATGTACTTTTTCATTTTTGTTTAAAACCCTTGTGGCAAAAAGTTTGTCATAACAAAAATTCAATTAAACGTTGTGACTAAAGTTGTACTAAAAACTATTGTAACTAAAGTCCTGGTTTTTGTAATGTTCTCAATGATGATGTCATCAATAAAATTATCATCTTAAAGAACCAGAAAGAATTTAAACTTTCTCATCACTTGTTTGTTGATCTTGTCTACTACTATTCCTTCATCTACGAAATTTCAACTCAAATTACAACAAACAGGGTCTTTTGTGAGACTTTTTGTTGTCACAAAAGAGAGAAAGTCGTTGCAAATAATTTTTTTGTGACGACATGTCATCGCTAGTAAGTCGTTGCTAAAAACTAATCAGAAATAATTTTTCTACGATGATAGTATTGTCACATTTATATTTGCAATGAAAAATAGTCGCAAAAACGTCGCTGCAGTTATGTCGTCAAGCTTGTTGTTAGTGTGATGTGGCCAACATTTTTAGCGATGACAGTTTCAAATAATGTTGTCGCAATTAATTGATGTGGAATCATTATTTGTAACGACTTTTCCAAAAAGTTTGTCAAAAATATATTTTGTTTCTTCTTTTTGTGACGACATTGTCGTTGCAGATAGTATCTATCAAAAATTTTTAATATATTTGTAGAATTTTTTGATACTTTTTATTTTATTGTATTAATTTTAAATAGAAATAATTGAATTATAATAATGAAAATAAAAATTTAATATTAAAAAAGACAATTGATAATACATTTTTCTAATAATAAAATAAAAACCAAGCCAAACATAATGTGTCAAAATATTGAACAAAGAAGAAAATACAATCTAATCCCCTAAATTTGGAGCATCATTGGTGCTATCATTGTTGTCGTCAACAGTGTTTGGAGGAGGCAGAGAACCTGGACGAACAAAAGTTGAGGGAGTCATTAGGGTGGGAGTTGGCCGCCAGGGAGCAACTGGCCCATCTGCTCTACCAACATTCTATGGTTCTGATACATATTCATGTTGTACTCAGCCGATCTTTGTAGAAAATCTTCCACATGTAGGTCAACAAGCATCGAAGATGTTCCGTTTAATGGGAACTAGAGGATGAACTAATACCAAAATAAATCCTCTGTGGGAGTATGGGGCATAGTCCAATCCTCTGCCCTTTACGTCTACCTAGGACATGCTCTAAAATTTACTTCTTTTTAAGCGCAGTTGCGGCTCAGGAGGAAGCAGACTGTGTCAATTGGGTTTGTCTCTCCTTCATTGTTTTGTACACAAATAATAGTAAACATATGTTATGAATATGCAGAGTAATTTGAATAAGAGAAGATAATATTGAAAATTAAAAGTACTTACAAAAACCTACTGTGCTTCACAGCTAACCTAAGTTTCCCTATGACGATGCATGTCTACCTAATTGTCTATGGTCAACATCGACTGGTGGCTCACCGTGTTGGCCTATCCAACAATTTGAATATATTAGAATAATATATTCTTTGATAACATATCCGACTGTGCAAAGTTGACCACTTTTAGTTGGCATGATTATTTTTATTTATCGTCGACTTTGCCTGTTTATAATAGTCTTTAACATTAGCAATATTGAAATTAATATATATAAGCAAGCATAACCACCGGCCACATACTGTATGAGAGACTTGTACTCCTAGAAGGATTGGAACCATCAATAACTAAACCCAATCGAACATTTCTCAATTCATGGGCAAAATTAAGGTATTTTTCATCAAGTTCCTTCCACTCTTTACCATCAACTGGATGACGCATGTCTTCATTCTTCGATTGCCAGCATTGGTGTCACGTCATTTCCTTAGCAATGTACACTACAACAAATTTTTGATTATACGACCTTTATTTAACGACTGTTTCCCAAAAACTATCGTGGTAAGGGAAAAAATGCAGTGAGTTACATCGCGAAGACAAAAACCGTTGTGGAACTGCCACGAGCTACCATGATAGTTTTTTAAAAAACCGTCCTGTCATGCCTTACTGACCACGACGGTTTTTTTAAAAATCATCATGGTATCTCTGATGGCCATTCCACGACGTTTTTTTAAAAAACTGTCTTGGTAACTCCTTTAAACACCTTTTTCTTACCTCGACAATTAAACACAATTGAAAAACTCACTTCTTAAATACAAACACAAACCCCTCCGAATCAACCTTTGTCATCTCTCTCCGCCTCTACACTTCTTAATCTCATTCCAAATTGTAAGTTTTTGTTAGAAATTGATAAATAGTTGTTGATTTTGTTGTATAATTAATCTGAAATTGATAAATAGTTGTTGATTTTGTTGTTTATTTTGTGATTATTATATTGTAGATCATGGGTACGATTTATTTATTTTATAATGGGTATGTGTAATTTGTTTTAAGATGGGTGTTGCTTTTGTTTTATGATTAGAATATATATAGGTGGGTATGTATATAATATGTGAAATTAATTTTAATTGAATATTTGCTATTTATTGTTTCGATTTAGGACTTGCAAAATGGATAGGAAATGAATGTGGGATTTTTTATTGTCTGGAGAGAATGTGAATGGTGTGGAAGAGTTCTTGGATTTTTCCAAAATTCATGCCAATAATGATAAAATTTGGTGTCCTAGTGTTCAATGTAGAAACCATAGATTGCATCCAATTCCAACTGTTAGAGGACATTTATTTCGAAATGAAATTATAAGTAGTTATCGAATGTGGCATTTTCATGGCAAGTCTAATTTCAATCCAACTTTAGTAAGTAAAGAAAATGAAACTATTGTGGAGGATAATATGGATGATCAGGACAATATGGTTGACATGGTCAATGATTTGGAAGAACACTTCGTGCGCCATCTGGATTTATTTGAGACAATAATGAATGATGCCAAGACACCCTTGTATGAGGGGTGTACTAATTTCATCAAATTGTCTACTTTAGTTGGATTATGGAATTTGAAAGCACCGGGTGGGTGGTCAAATTCTAGTTTGACAAAGCTTTTGAAATTTTTAGGAAGGCTTTTACTAGAGGGTAATAAATTACCAACTAGTATGTATAAGGCTAAGAAGACTTAGAGCACTTTAGGAATGGATTATGAGAAAATTCATGCTTGTGAAAATGATTGTGTTCTCTATAGGAATGAGTATGAGGACGAGAATTATTGTCTAGTTTGTCAACAAGCAAGGTGGAAGAAAGGAAAGGAGCCAAAAGACAGTAAGAATGGAGTGCCAAAGAAAGTGTTATGATATATTCTACTGGCACCACATTTGAGGCATCTATTCAGAAACCCAAAACATGCCAAGAATTTAACATGGCATCATGACAAACTGGTGGAAGATGGTATGCTTAAATGCTCGACAGATTCACCACAATGGAAGACTTTTGAAGCGTATCATCCTAACTTTAATGCGGATCCAAGAAATATACATTTCCCTTCGTCGACGGATGGAATAAAGCCACATGGTAACATGAGTAGTTGGCATAGCACTTGGCCCATAATACTTGTTAACTACAATCTCCCTCCAAAGATGTGCATGAAGCAGAAGTTTTTAATATTGTCTTTAGTGATTTCGGGTCCTCACCAACCAGGCAATGACATTGATGTATATTTGTCACCGTTAATTGATAACTTAAAAAACTTGTGGGAAAATGGAGCCAAAGTTAGAGATGCTTATCGAGAAGAGATGTTCACACTCCGTGCGATGTTGATATGGACAATTAACGACTTCCCCGTAGATGGCAATGTATCTGGTTATTTGGTGAAGAGTTCTATTGGTTGTCCTATTTGCATGACAGAAACGTCTCATAAGTGATTAAAGAATGGCAAGAAAACTATTTTCTTGGTTATAGAAGATGGTTGCCAAGAGATCATTATTACCACAAACAAATGAAAGCCTTTGATGTCAACAGTGAAGAAAAAGACCCTCCTCATCCTTTAACGGGTGAACAAATATATATTTAAAATGATAAAAGATATAAGACTCGTATTTGGGAAGAGCAAGTGAGGTAAGGACGAGCTGCCAATTGATGGACTATGGAAAAAAAGGTCAATCTTTTTTGATCTTTCATATTAGAAGACACTTTTTATTCATCATTGCTTGGACGTTATGCATATTGAGAAAAACATTTATGAATCCATAGCCGGCACGTTGCTTGACATTCCGGGCAAGACTAAGGATGGTGAAAAAGCTCAATTAAATCTCATTGAAATGGAGATTAGGCCTAATTTGTTTCTCGAAAAAAGAGAGAACATGTGTGTTGAGGAACCAATGAAAAAAAAGAGAAAAAAATGAGCATCTATGTTACCAATTTATGTTAATTTATTTTAAAATATTTCTTTAATTTCTTTCGTTTTTAATTTTTTTAAGGGTTTGGGATATCTATTTATATTTTTCATATTTCTTTCATTTTGGGCCATTGGATGCTTAATACACAGGTTAGCCACCCTAGGCAGAAGAGAAAACCATATGTAAGTGCTAATTATACCATTTTTTTAGAACGGTTTTTTTTTATAAACCATCGTTTAATAATAGCTTACATGATAGTTTCATTTATAAACTGTCGTGTAACATTAGCTTCCACAATTGTTTATAAATGGATATCCCATGACGGTTTACAGCATTATAAATGTGTCTTTATGTCACCATTTATAATGCTGTAAAACAGCTTCCACGACGGTTTATAAATGAACCGTCATGAAAGGCTTCTTTATTATAGCATTTTTAATGCTGTAAAAAAGCTTCTACGATGGTTTAGCAATAAACTGTCATGGAAGGCTCCTTTATGACAACATTTACAATGTGTAAAATAGATTCCACGACGGTTTATTTATAAACCGTCATCGAAGGCTACTGTCTTTCTGACAACATTTTTTAATGCTATAAAAAGGCTTCCATAGCAGTTTATTTATAAAGCATCATGGAAGGCTACTGTCTTTCTAACAGCATTTTTAATGCTGTAAACAAGCTTCCATCATGGTCTATAAATAAATTGTCGTGGAAGCTCATTTTTCCCTTTAAAATTTTGAAACATGTGTTCACCTCCCCATTTTGAATCCGACTCCCTCTTTCTCTAAAAGCGCTCCCTCTCCCTTTCTCTAAAATCCTTCTCTCTCTCTCAAGATCTCCCTCCACCACCGTCGCCTCCTCGCTGTCGGTAAGCTCCCCATCCCTCTCTCTCTCCTCTTCTTCTTCCCCTTGCCCCCTCTCTCTCTCTCTCTCTTCTTCCCCCTCCTCACCGCCCTCCTCTTCCCCCATCTGCTACCCTCGCCCCACCTGCCCTCCACCCTGGCCCACCCACCCCCCCTCACCTGCTTGCCCTACCTACCCCCCACTCCACCCAACTCTTGCCCCCCTCGCCCCCACCTTGCTCAACCCACCTTCTCTTCGTCGCCCTACCCCACCCGCCCCGCCCTCTCCTCACTCGTCCCCCCAACCTTTGCCCCTACCCTCTCCCTACCTACCCCCTAACCCTCACCCCCTTTGCCCCACCTACCCCTCACTCCACCCCACCCTTGGCCCCCTTGCCCCACCCACCCCCCACCTCACCCCACCCGGCCTCTCCTCGTTGCCCTACCCAACCCCCCTTGCCCCCTTGTCCCACCCGTCCCCCCCACTCCACCTTACCCTTGCCACCCTTGGCCCACCCGCCCCCACCCACCCTCTCCTCGTAGCCCCACCCAGCCACCCCACCCCCATAAATTTTATTTGTTTTGTGAATATGAGAAATTATATGAATATGTGAAATTGTGTATATGTGAATATGCGTAATATGTGAAATTGTGTAATTGAAATTATGAATATGTGAAATTATGTGAAAATGTGTAATATGTGCAATTTTGTGAATATGTGAAATTGTGTAATTGAAATTGCAAACTTGTGAATATGTGAAAATGTGAATATTGTGAATGTGTGATATTGTGTAATTGAAATCGTGAACTTATGAATATGTGAAGATGTGAATATGTGAAATATGTTCAATTATGTGAATATGTGAAATTGTGTTCATGAAATTGTAAACTTGTGAATATGTGAAATATGTGAATATTGTGAATTTGTGAAAATGTGTAATTGAAATTGTAAACTTGAGAGATGTGAATATGTGTAATATGTGAATATTGTGAATATGTAAAATTGTGTAATTGAAATCGTGAACTTCTGAATATGTGAAGATGTGAATATGTGAAATATGTTCAATTATGTGAATATGTGAAATTGTGTTCATGAAATTGTAAACTTGTGAATATGTGAAATATGTGAATATTGTGAATTTCTAAAATTGTGTAATTGAAATTGTAAACTTGTGAGATGTGAATATGTGTAATATGTGAATATTGTGAATATGTGAAATTGTGTAATTGAAATTGTGAACTTGTGAATACGTGAAATTATGTGAATATGTTGTAAACTTTTGAATAGGTGAAATATGTGAATATTGTGAATATGTGAAATTGTGTAATTGAAGTTGTAAACTTGTGAACATGTGAATATTGTGAATATGTGAAGGTTTGTGTAATTAAAATTGTGCACTTGTGAATAAGTGAAGATGTGGATATGTGAAATATGTGAAATTATGTGAATATGTGAAACTGTGTTCGTGAAATTGTAAACTCATGAATATGTCAAATATGTGAATATTGTGATTATGTGAAATTGTGCAATTGAAATTGTAAACTTGTGAATGTGTGAAGATATGAATATGTGAAATATATGAAATTATGTGCATATGTGTAATATGTCAATTTATAATATGTGATTTGTAATATGTAATTGTGTAATATATCAACTTAGAATATGTCAATGTTTGACTATAAGATAGTAATTTAATATTACTATGTGTGTGTTAGTTTTTGCTTGCTTTGCATAGGTATATTGTCTCGCGAGGTCGATAGTGATCAGTACAAGGATGAGTATGAAGAGTGCACTCCATCTTCATGGCAACATAGCAGGGGAAACCAACACGATGAGCCACAAAGGTGAACCGAATTTGATCCAAAAGTAGACTTTGAGTGAGGGGCTACATTTATGAAAAAAGTTCATTGCACGAAAAAGAAAGGTTTAAGAATTGAAGGGAGTTTTGATTAGAAAGGCTAACTGGAAGGCGCACCCGGCCATGAATTAAGCAGTTGGATCAGAGTCCTTAGTTGAGAACTCGTTCCTATATGGATAAAAGATTGGCAGTCTAAGGATTTGGAATAAGAAAAAAGATGTGATTTGGAGAGAGATTTATAAAGCTTTCACAGTCGACGATTGGTATAGGAAAAAGGCTTTGAAGGTTTGTGGCGAATTAACAAAGGGGTTTAGATCCGACCTCTACGTCACCTTTGTACAGCCATACCTTTGCATTATGGAGGAGGATGACAATGTATATAAACGGTCTCCTATGGTAGTACACTACTACCCTTCCATAAACGATGACGATCGGGAATTTTTTGTAAGGTATCGACGTCCCACCGAATTCCAACTGCTATCATCAAATGTAAGAAAAATAAGAGCAAAAAATGAATACTGCTCTATGCTAGGCCGAGTCAGATATAGAGAGCTCAAGCAATCATTGGTACATTAATATCTTACTCGTATTATATATATCAATTATTCTATCATTAATATGTTACTAACATAGCATAACATAGTTAGCTAAGATGCATGCACTACCAACACTAGAGGAGTTGTGGGCAAAATCATGTTAAGGTTCCAATGGACAATTTAAAAATCCAAAAGTAGCAGAAATTGGAAACTTGATTGTAAGTTTATTGAACATGAACCATTAATTTGTAATTTAATTCCTGTTAAAGGATCTTAAGAATAAAATGGTTTCGTTGTTGTTTTATAGGATGAATACATGACGCAACAAAGTCAAGGGAGCTTCCAATCGGTCAGTAAAGATAGCATTTTGATGAGGGTACTAGAGAAACCAAAACATTTAGGACGTATTCGCGGTCAATCGAAGTAAGTGAAGTAGTCTTAATACTTTGACCTCCAATCAAGTACTTTGAAATGGAATTTCTAAATGTTGAAGATGCAGATGGAGATTGCAGAACTACGAGGTCTTATGATCGAGCTCATTTCCCAAGGATATGCCAAGTTGATGAATGATAGCATCTCACAATGCAACAGCTTCAAGGCTTGTTGTAACCTTCCCAACGATGTAGCAGAAGCTCCAAAAGCTCCTGAAGTTCAACTGTCATATCCTTGTCAAGAGCCCGAACAAGGTCAAGAATACAGGCTCTTGGAAAACCATTAGGGGAAGAAAACGTATGCGTTAGCATCACTACCATCAGAGTTAGAACAACAAAATTGCTTGTTCCAACACTTAAAGCAATAATTGTGGGTGAAGCTACCAGAAGCTTCATCGCATGGTCAAAGAGGTTAGTTGAAGTCATCGCATTGACGAAGATGAGTTGAGCACCTAGCCATATTACACAAGATCTAAGCAGAAAGAAATGCCAAAAAAGGAAAAACTCTGCAAAAGCAAGACAATCACAAACTGAGGTAGGACAAGAACACGAACAACCTGTTGCAAATGAGTCATTGCCTATATTTAACTTTGCTTCAGTACCTCAAGAATTTAGGCTGTTGGCTCTATACGTATATTTTTCATGTGCGTTGGGTCGTTAATTCAATGCTGGATACTGGTAAATGTCATTGGCAATGAATTGCCTACCTATCTAGCGTATAAAGACATTTACTACTTCATCAACTTTGATAAAATCAGGGCAAACTATAGCCTGGTATACCTCAGGTAATAACTCCATCCTTAATTCATAAATTTTAAAATATAGGTAGAGTTATAAGGTGCTTTCAAATAATTGACTATTTTTTTTTATTGTAGTTTTTTGGTAGAATATTGTGAACTTCAAGGCTTGGCACAAAATTTCGGCTTCATATCTCTAGCGCTTGTTTCAATGGTTGCAAGAGACCTACAAAGCGATTGTAAAGAGCATGCCATGTCACTCCTCTAGCTATTAGCTCAAGCGCCGAGGGGAAAACTATTCTTCCTACCATACAATGTTGGAGAACATTGGATGTTGGCACTTATTTCGCCATGGGAGGACCAAATATATTGGTTTGATCCCCTAAGATGCCCACCACATGAGGATTTTGTATTGATCATAAGATTGTAAGTATTAATGTTCTCTTATAAAATTAATTGTTTTGAGTCCCAAAAAATTGTATCGTCTATTAATTCATTTAAACATGAGAAATTATTAGGTCGCTTAATGATTGGAAACTTCAAGCGGGAAGCGGTGTCATAAACCAACCAAACGAAACGCTATATTCCAAATGTAAGTGTCCAAGACAACAAGGAAATGTAGAATGTGGGTTTTTTATTCTACATTTTATGCAAGATATAATTACAAGTGGTATACAAGCCCCAGGAAGAAAAGATTTTTATATATATACGGATATTCATGAAGTTAGATTATAGTGGATGCAATTTGGAAATAGATATGTAATTTTTAGATAGAATGATAGAGATAGTAGATAAAAAATTGCTCAAAATAGCTCAAATGTAAATGACCTTGTAAATACCTTGTAATTTCAATGGACATCAATTTTGATATGCAATCGGGGCCTTGTTGTAATGGATAACACATGGGATTGGCCATTCCATGGGAAATAAAAAATTTTTGAAAATTTTTTTGTTGGCAATACCAATTTTCTACGACGGTTTCTAGAAAAACCATCATGGAAGCTTAAGCTTTCATGACGGTTTTATAGGAAAATGTCGTGGAAGGTCATGCTTCAATGACCTTTTTGGGAAAAAGCATTGTGGAACGTCCAGCTTCCATGATGGTTTTTATAGAAACCCTCATGGAAGGTAGAAACCATCGTGGAAAGTTGAGCTTCTATGACGATTTTTCCCAAAACTGTTTTGGAAGCTTGACATTCCATGATAGTTTTTATAAAATTCATCGTGCAATATCTGAACCCATGACACCCCTTCACGCCAATTTTGCTGTTCCACGATGGTAAAAATACCGTCATGAAAACTTCATTTTATACCACGACTGAAGTTGTCATGATTGTTTTTTAACCATTGTGAAATTTTTCTGCAATAGTTTTAAACCTTCATGAAATCCACAGTTTGTAGTAGTGGTGATGCGAAGCATACAAATACTTCAACCGACCCTTCAAAGGAAAGTAACATAGTACTTTCCACTAAACTTTCTCCCCTTCTTACTATTCCAATGACTTGTGTTACAAACGGGACATGCCTGTAGATCAACATTTCCTTCCAAAACAAAGCACAATCATACTTATATACATGAATTGTTTCGTAGCTCAGGGCTGGTTTACTCAATAACTTCTTTGACACATAATGAGATTCAACTAACTTATTCCCATCCAGGAATGCATCTTTTAATAACTTTAATGTAGTATCTATGCATTCATTAGGCCACTTATAGACCACTTTTCAGTACATCAATTTCACTAAGAAATTCACTGATGAATACGTAGTGCAACCTCGATGCAATCCCACTTAGAGCTGAAATAAAAAATCCTTGAACTCATCATATTGGGGATCTTCAATATCCCCTTCTGTCTCACCCAAAATATCATGATCAGTATTAATACCAGCAACATCTTTAATGAATGCAAACACCTTGTCTACCAATTTGCTTACAACTAGGATAGTACTTGAAACCTCTTCTACTTCCCCATGATAAATCCATTTAGTGTATGATGTATCAAAACCGAATCGATGTATGTGCACTTTCACTATTTCAAGTGGCCATATGTCATGATATTTCCAAATGAATTTGTGTAATTTTTTCAACCTCAATAAAGCAGACAACCCATCCAAATACTAATTTGACAACCAGTTCCTCAGAGATATCCAACTCTTATCAATCGGCATTTTAACTATCTACAATAAACGACACTTTAGTTAAAATCAACTAGTCAATGTATGCATACGTGCAATTCTACACAACACCTTTACTCCAAATCTATAGGGTAAGGCTCCATCCCATTTAGTATTGTAATTTACGTATTGTGTCTTCATCCCATAACACCCCTTTTTTGTAGAAATTTTGGCAGCATTTCCTTTTAATTCTCCTAAGTGTGCTACTAGGTGCACACCCGTAGAACAAAGAAAGATATACCAAAACCTTTACCAAAGGTGTGAGCAAAATTAAATAACAAACACATAAATTACAATACCAAACTGTTTAAATGGGGCAATTCAAGCATTGGTATTATTATATACCGATTCTCAAACAGGTCTAAGGTAAACTCATACTTACACGTACAAAATAAAAACATAAATTCGTGCTAACATATATTGTTTTTGTGACTATGAAGTCACATATAAAACCAAACCATCTCCAAAAAAAATTTATTGAATTTTATGCAATCTTATCAAATTGTATGATAATTTTATTGTTCTTATTGTTTTTAAATAAAATTAGTTTCTTAATTTTCATAAACAATAATATTACAATTATTCATCCACTTACAATAACATATAATTTTAAATTCAATTTATTTGTCATTTCAATTAATTTAAAAAACATATTAATTAATTAGTCCTTAACAATAATACTATAATTATTAAACTATCCTATGATATTGTTCATCAATTTCTAATAACAATTTATTATATTATTTTACTTTATACTTAATTAATTAATTAGTTTATTAATTATTAATTAAGAATTTTCATTTCCTTGTTTTAATTTTTTAATTAGTAATAACAACTTTGAATGTGATATTTAAATTATTATTATTATCA
This sequence comes from Artocarpus hirsutus, assembly GCA_946598075.1. NCBI lineage: Eukaryota > Viridiplantae > Streptophyta > Magnoliopsida > Rosales > Moraceae > Artocarpus > Artocarpus hirsutus. The sequence goes on along the minus strand of CAMOHE010043702.1, from coordinate 18,582 downwards.
ATAATTGAAACATTTATTCTTTCAATTTTTTAATTACTATAATGTATTAAAATTAATTCTATACTATACTAACTTAATTATATTTTCAACCTAAACCACTTGAATAAATAACTTATTATTAACTTAGCCATAACTACACAATTCCAAAAGCAATTATAATCACAATTCACAATCCTAGACAACAATCACAATTATAATCACAATTTACGATCTTAAACAACAACTACAATCCCAAAAATCCAAATATCAAATATCACAATTCTAAAAATCTAATTCTATAACAATCCACATTATAACAATCCTACATCATGCAATTCTAAAAATAATCACAATCATAATTTATAATTCTACAATAATTCACAATCCAAGTAACATATTCATAATTCTAAAAATCTAATTCACAACACAATTCCAAAAATCCAAATACCAAAAAATTAAAAGTTACATAATCTGAAATCCACTATGAATAGGGGTTACATAACAAGGATTGCAGTGAAAATTTCAATGTTGGATCACTAGAAAACAACTAAAAAGCTCCAAAACTCAACAAAGAAAAAATTTGGGGATTTTCCAATTTAGGGAGATTTCTATGAATATTGTTTGATAATATGAGTTTCTACAATACAAAACTCATGAATTTGTGTGCTTTTGGAAGTTTGGGAGAGATTTGTGGTAGAATAGGGTGAAGAAATGGAGAGAAAGGTTTGAAGGAGGAGAAGGAAGCCAGAGAAAATAGAGGAAGAGGGGCCTTCGGGTTCGTTTATATGCAAAGCTTTTTACGATGATATTTTATCGTTGCAAATAAGTATGATGCCATCGCAAAAGGTAAACAAAACGACTTTGTCTCATTTACTTTGGATAAGATAAGTCTCGAGTAACTTTTTAAGACAAGAAATTAAAAATGTCGTTGCAAATAAAATTTAATAGACCGCTTTCTCCTCCAGCAAAGTTTTGGCAAAAAATTAAATTTTACCTTTTGCAACAACTTTATCGTCATAAAAAATATCATAGTCAATGTGTTTGATAGTTAAACAAAGCTACATCCTATTAGTGTTTGTGATATATGAAGCCGTCGATTGTCATGTCTACCTTGTTATTATTTGCGACGATAATATCATCATAAATACCTATGTAGTGGTAGAGAAATCTTTGTGCCACATAGGTTAGGCACCAAATATTAATTGCGACAACATATCGAGGCAAATATGTATGAATATGCAAAGATATATCGTCGTAAATATTTTTAGCAGCAACAATATGGTGGTGTATGTAGCCCACGTTTCCAACATTATGCCGTTGCAATTGTCTGAAAATTATGTTGCCGCTAATAGCCCCAATTGTAGTAGTACATTTCATTCCTAAGTAAGAAACTTAATGTCTGATTAAATTAAAACAAAAAATGCATAACATATTGATCACATTAAAACTAAAACTTATATTAATAATAGAAAATGTTGAACAAACAGCGTTATTTTGACCGTTGGCATGCTTGAGTATCTAAGTTTATGTACATCATTATTAATATTGCTATCATCATCATCATCTTCAAAAACGACAACAACAACAATTATTTGTCGTCATCGTTAGTTTATTGATCTTGTCTACTAACATTCCTGACGTTTGTTAATTTCAAAATTTGGAGCTTAATGTCAAATTGAAGATGACAAATCAAAGTCTCAAAATTCCTTGTTTAACTTGAAACACATTGAAGTTTGAGACTGAAAAAGAGTAGAAACTTTTTTATAGTCCTTAAAGTTAAAAATATAATAAAACCTTTGACCTTGTTTTCTTAATTGGCATGCTTAATGAATCTCAATTTTTGTTATATTATGACGAAGAAAAAAAATACAAACAGTCATTTTGTCGTCATCACTCTGCCGATCTTCTTCACTAATGTTTCGTCACATGGAGCACGATCTCAATGTTGATTAGTAATTCCCAAGTTAAGAAAACTTAATGGTCAAACTTTAGAGGATATATAAAAACAAAAGTCCATTGTTCAAACCAAAACACATTATTAAGATTGTTACTAAAAAACGACTTTAAACATCGATACTCTTGATTAAAATTGAAATCATTAAAAATTCTTAGATGCTAGTATTCTAACCGTTGTTATGTTAGTTGGGATATCTTGTTTCGCCTTCATACTAGTTATCATTTATTGAAAAAAAAAAAATCATACACATGCTTGAATCTCAATTTTTATCATATTATGTCATTGCCCTTGCTACAATCATAAGATTAGCACAAAAAACAAAACAAAACAAAAATAAGTTATCGACATCGCTAGTCTATTGATCCTGTCTACTAACATTCCTTCACATAAAAAGTTCTTACGTTCATTAGCTCCTTTATGGAAGCTAATGTCCAACTAAAGATAAAAAAAATCAGAAAAACACATAATTAGGTTTGAGAATGAAAAATGACAAAAAATATTGACTTTCTCGTTAAATTTGAGATCATAAAAATCTTAGACGCATACTAACCGTTGACATATACTTAAATCTCAATTTTTGTTGTATTACGCCATTATCAAAATTACTATCTTAAGACTGACAAAAAAGCAATAATTTATCGTCATCGCTAGTCTATTGATTCTGTCAACTAACATTCCTTCACATAAAAAGTTCTTACGTTCATTAATTAGCTCCTGAATAATGGAAGCTAATGTCCAACAAAAAGATCAAAAATTAGAAAAAACACACAATTAGGTTTGATAATGAAAAACGATAAAAAACATTGACATTCTCGTTAGATTGGAGATCATAAAAATCTTAGATGCATGCTAACAATTGGCACACTTGAATCTCAGTTGTTATCGTATTATGCCGTTATCAAAACTACTATGTTAAGACTGACAAGAAAAGCATAAATTTGTCATCATCGATTACAAGTTTTTCGATCTTAATTAGTTATTAAAGCAAAAATTTGTCGTCATTGATTACTAATTTGTCGATCTTAATTAGTTACGTCATCAATTACTAATTTGTCGATCTTAATTAGTTACATTTATTGTCATAAAAAGTTGCGATAAAAAATTATTATGTCTAAATTAAGGAACTTAATTCTATTTGATTTATTTAAATATTTGAAATTCAGAACATATAAACCATAATGGTCTCTCCTTATTATAATCAATCTTTTAATCAGCAAATTAGGAAAGAGAAGGAAATTCTGTGATCCAATTATGTGCTAATTGACCAAAAATTGATAGTGATAGAAGTACAAGGCCAACGTTTCTGATATATACAACAGAGTTTTTTGGTAACTTTTATATCATTATAGCTAAGACGTATGCTCTCTGCACAAATACCTCACAATAATTCTCAATGACAATTTGAATGAACTCATGATATCTTACTGCCTTTATGTCAGTTAACATTTGCTACAAAAAGAAATTTAAGATCAAAGCTAAATATCACAACTTGAATCTTCGAAAAAAAATAAATTATGTTATTTAAGTTATAAATTATCTTTTAAAAGGAAACTTATATCCAATTAACCATGATAGTTATCTCATTTAGTTAGGAATCATGAACCAGCAAAGGTAAAAAGATGTGTGTGTATATATATTTATATATATAGCGGGGGTTTCCCCCCAATTTCATTAAGTAGATAAAAACAAATATCTATAAATAATCTGTTGAAAGTTTTTGCTTCAATTAATTAGCTTGCTGATGTGTTAAGCATGTAGCAAAACAAGACAACAAAGAGCACGGCATCACGAGAGTTGTATATATCAAATAAAACCAGCATGCATGCAAGCGAAGTGTGGTAGAGGTGGTGGTAAATTAATAGTGCTCAATGCCATTTGTAACGTAACATTGTGATTAATACTTTTGAGCTGTCAAGCTTCATTGTTCTACATAAACCTTTCAATGAAGCAAGATTTTTCATTGCACTGTTAAGAAATTTCAGAGAGAAAAAAAAAAAAAAGAAGAAGGATCCAAACAAATGGAGGAAGTCACGGTAGTGATAGTAGGTGCTGGCCCTTCTGGGCTCGCGACATCGGCTTGTCTCAACGTTCGATCTATTTCCAATGTCGTCCTCGAGAGAGAAGACTGTTGTAATTCTCTTTGGAAGAAACGATCGTACGATCGTTTGAGCCTTCACTTGGCCAAAGAATTCTGTTCTTTGCCCTACAAAAAACACTCTTCCGAAACGTCCACTTTCATGTCCAAAGACACTTTCATAGCCTATGTCGATTCTTATGCCTCCGAACTCAACATAACCCCTCGTTATTCTCGTTGTGTTGAGTCGGCATGGTATGATGAAAGTATGAGAAAATGGAGGATTGAGGCCAAGAACGACGTCTCTGGGGAGATGGAGAGCTATGCTTCGGACTATCTTGTGGTTGCGACTGGCGAGAACAGCGAGGCTCTAATTCCTGACATTCAAGGGTTGGAGACTTTCAAAGGAGAAGTTATTCACGCTAGCGACTACAAGAGTGGGAAGCCTTACAGAGGTAAAAATGTTTTGGTTGTTGGTTGTGGAAATTCAGGTATGGAGATAAGCAATGATCTTACGGACTATGAAGCTCGTACAACGATTGTTATTAGAAGCCCCGTAAGAATAATTAACTCTCTCTCTCTCTTTAAATTATGTCTCTGTGTTTGATTACACCAAAAAGTTTATCAAAAATTTTGCTCTATCAGCATATTTTTAGAAGTGTCTTGTCTCCACGTACTTTTTTATTTGATTTTGCTGTGCAAGAAAAATGCTAGAGTTTTTCTTCTATATTTCTTTTCATATCTAAATCAAAACGTTAATAGCGAGATTTCTATTTCTTTAATAATCTTGCATGCGTGCCATATGCAGAAGATTTGCTTATGTGCTTAACTCACAGAAATGCCTAATTTTCTCTCCTTTGTTCCTATAGAAAAAACGAGGAAGTTGCTACGCCTTTTTTATTTGTGTTTTTTTTTTTAACTTGAAAAAAGAAACACACTCTCCTTGTAATTATACATGTAAATATACATATATTCTCAAAGGATGTAACATTGTTCTTCTGTGTGTTCTAATTTCTCTTCTCTCTGGCTGAGATAAAAAAAAAAAAAAAAATTTGACTTCTAATTGGATAAGCTTGAGGACTCCGCCAAGGTTTTCAATTTGCATGCACATTTTCCTCTGCATGAAACGGTCAAAAGTCCAGTACAATAAGGTCCAAGTGTAAACTCTATATCCCTTCTTTGCATCAGAGAGAGTATCTTCCGTTTCAGCTTCTTTGTAACTGCTGCTTCTTAGATGCTCCTATTGGCTAGTTTTAGTTGAGAGAGAGATTTTAGATTCCTATAATATTGATTATTAGAAATTATTTTTGAGTACACGTTTTATTTGATACCCTAATACATATATAAATAATAATTCCTTGTTTTGTATATATCAATTGTTTCAGTTTCACGTGCTGACAAAAAAGATGGTTTATATGGGGATGTTAATGTTGAAGTACCTTCCTATGGGTCTGGTGGACAATTTGATCTCCTTTTTAGCGAAGATTAAGTATGGAGATTTGTCCGAACATGGGATTTCTCGCCCAACCCAGGGCCCGTTTGAGCGAAAAATGGTCAGTGGAAAAACTCCTGTAATAGACGGAGGAAGCATCGAGAAGATCAGGGCAAAGAAAATTAAAGTAATATATTTATATATATATATATTACCAATGATATATCTCAAATCTTATTAATTTCATTTTATTTCGTTTTGTTTTTCTTTTTAATTCTTAGAGTTCGGGTTATGTTTTAGAACTAGAAAAAGGGAAACTGGCATACACAAAGACAAGCTTAATTGAACAGATTAATGTTACAAATAACCTTTTTTTTTTAAACTTGGGGAGGGAACAACTAATACCAACGCTTTAAATAATATCCCAACTAGATTGGCATCAAAATTATATTGTCACTAGTAACTTAGGCTCTATCAACTGTGGAACTACAATCACATGATTTATGTTTTCTATATTATTAATGAGCTGTGGATTGATATAGGTTGTCCCGGAAATATTGAACATCAATGAAGCTAATGTTCAATTTATAGATGGCACTGAGCAAAGGTTTGATGCAATCATATTTGCTACTGGTTACAAAAGTGCAGCCAATAAGTGGCTCAAGGTGTTTATTACATATATGCAAAAAACTTTTAATTATCTCCCAATTTGCTTTTTCTTTCTTAATTTGTTTAATTAATTTCTTTATTTTTAATACACATTTGATACATATACTTCAATAAGAATTAAATTTACACTAACTACTAATTTCACAGGATTACCAACATGTTCTTAACGATAAGGGAATGCCAAAGAAGAAATATCCGGAACAGTACTGGAAGGGAGAGAACGGCCTGTATTGCGCCGGCCTCTCGGGAAGAGGACTGCCTGGGGTTGCAGCTGATGCAACCAATATTGCGGCTGACATTTGCGAAATTCTTAAACACAAAGCCTGAAAAATACAGCAAAAACTTCTACTACTAGTTGGCTATTCTCTCTGGAACCTGCTTTGCATGTTTTGCAGTTCTAAATTAATTTTTCTGATCAGTCATATGTTATATTATGTGTCTGAACTAAGAGAGAAGGTTGGAAAATGTGGTTTGTAATAAGCTTCTTGTCAGACTCAAAGTATTACTCCTTTTTAGCGTAGGCTTGAGAGGCAAAGCTCGTTGATCACCTTCTTTCACTTCTCGTTTTATAACTTCTCACGGGATTAAAAAAGGACTCTGTTTTGCATTGTATTAGAACCGCTTTCAGTGGGACGTTTTGATAAGTAGTCCGGCCAAAAAATTTTTTTGACAAATGACTTCTTTATTTTTTTTTAGTTTTTAGGCATCAAAAAACTAGCTTTTTGGCCATCAAAACAGTTTCAGTTTTTTTTGTTTTCACTATAGTTAGGTTCCTCTCTTCGATACAGTTTTTTTTCTTTTTTCTCTAAAAAAACTGTGGCAGTTTCAGTGCTCAGAAAAAAAACCTTTTTTTAATGCAAAAAAAAAAGAAGTCATTTATCTAATTTTAAATTTTCTTTAACCCTTTTTTTCAAATTTTCCTGCTTTTTGGTTTGGTTTTTTTTTTTGTTGTTTTTGTTTCAGTATATGTAGCTGCTTTTCTTTAAATATGTACTATTTAAATATGTACTACTATATGTGCTGCGCCTTGAAACTCTACATAATTTGCATTTTAGTATTTATTAAAATTACTGTTTATCAGTTTGAAATAGATGTGAAATATCTTTAAAATATTTGAAATTTTTTGAAATTTTATAAAACTTGTTTATTTCATCTCATTACATCATTTGCTTTCTAGTGGGTAGTTAGGAACTTAAAATCGATATACTAATGAGCTTTAATACCAGTTATTTCTTCTCTCATTCATTCTGTGGAAAAAAAAAAAACAATAATAAATCTTGAAAGTCAAAGCTAGCTCGAAACAATAGTCCACCCCCACAGCTCCCATTAGCACCTTTTTAGTCACTACTGGCACCATCACCTGCCACCGTCATGACCACCTCTTGAATTGTTGCTCCCGTTTATAGCCATTGGGACTTGTTTTTGCTATTAAGTGACAAGTATCCAACCATTAATGACTGGTCTTCTTTATGGTAAATGGTAAGTAAAGTCTTGTTCATTTGCCTTCATGTGCCTTTTGTAAAGAGACATTATTATTAAACGTTTATGAGCCCGCGAATACTGGAGTTGGAGGCCAAGAGATTTATGTTATGAGACGTGTGTGTGTGCGTTTTCAGATGAATGATATTTGAGCTAACTATCTTTTTATCAAGATTTTTGTTTACCACCACTTATTAGCCCCCCCAAAAAAAAGAAAAGAAAAAAGAAAAGAAAGATACTCTGGTACCTCCGTCGAAGTTCTGTTGGGATTTTCTTACTCAGAGATCAATATGGTCATGAAATTGTCATATTTGATATTCACGGAACAGTTATCGACAAAAATAGTAATGCTAATAATAATAGTGATAAAGGTTGTCACTCAAGTATGCTACATATTTGTTATTCATCTAAAGCCAATGTAAGCAGGTACTTCAAGTCGATTGTACACATGCGCATCTGAAATTCGAAATGTGAAATTCAATATGTTTTATTTAATGAGTAGTGATATATATATTAGAAATCTTGTTGGGGTATCACTGTTTAAAACGTTTCCACAGATTTTCAGTAATTTATCCTAGGAATCTTTTGAAAATATTCTGAGTTATAATTTTGGCTTCTGATGGAATACACTCTTGACAAAAAAAAAATGTTTTGGCAGTAACATGGAGATGTGTTTGGCACGTATTGATTTGAATCATAAATAGTGTAAAGTTTTCATATACTACAATGTAATGCAAAAAGCAACTACAGTGTGCAATTGTCATATGCTATAGTGTTTGAATAAAAAGTTTTGGTTCAAATCACTGTGTGAAATGTAGTGCCCTCCTAACTAATCACATTGTCAACGTACAAATTAGCTCGCGTTATTTTCCCTTTAAAACAAAAATAATTATTTAAGAAAATAGTGGGCAAATATGAACTTTGCAAAAACCTTGTAATTTACAAGCAACTCTGTTCTCCTAGAATATGAGACAGCGATAAATATTTACAATAATTTACATCTCAAAATAAAACACCACCCATACTGTAATAATGACAAACCCATTGTAATTACATGTAATGCCCTGAAATAGGGGTTAGTAGATAATTGAAATTAAAGTAAATAATGAAGCGGATTATGCTAATCAAAAACCAATTATACGCCATTATTAAAACTAGGTAAATTACTTGCTCTGGATTATTCAAATTAAAAATAATAAAAACAGTCCAAAATTACAGAACATTTCAAAAGTATACAGACTTGCGACAATGTCGTACTGATATAGTTTCTATACACAAAGTACAATATTACTTTGAGAATTAAAATTATACATTAAAACCATAACATAAGCTGTCTTGGGCATCGAGGTGTTGAAAGCGGCAACTGAGCGCTACTAGTAGCTAACACAATCTATAAAATCCTAGAAGAAGAAAAACATAAAAAAGGGTGAGCCAAATGCTCAGTAGGGAGAAAAGGGATTACGCTAAGAAAATGACTTAAATCACAAGCATTGACTCACAGATACACATTTAAAAACATAAGACACAACAGAAACACTAACTCATCACATAACAATATATATATCTACATGCTAGTATGTAGATCCAAACCAAGAGTTCATTAGCCAACTACCATACTTGTTCTAAAGCTCTTTTAGAATTTTCATACCTAACTGTTTCTCAAAAGGTTTCAAAATCATTCTATGTCTTGTAATCAGCCATGGTGAATCACTTTGACAACGATATATGTGTGTGTGTGTGTGTATATATATGCACAGTGAGTTTCATTGAGCCATGGGCATCAAGCCTTACTAAAGGCTAACTAACCTATTTCAACCTAGTCATCGAGAGATAAGTCTGATTAGAATGGGACGCTAACCCATCATGGCTAACAAAAGTGAAAGTACATAACAAAATTTATATAGTAGACATAATCAATAGAAAGTAAATATACTTACTTTGTTATAGGATTCACATTACCTATAGTAATTACCATACCACCACCCAAGTAAAAAAGCTCAAGGGTCTATACTTCCCCGAATGCTTACCCAAGCTAGTAGCTCAGGGGCCTTCATGTGTAGAGGTAACCAATGCATATGCAATGCATATATGCCAATGCAATACTTTTTGCAAGATAAATCACAATAATAAATTTATATGAAAACATAATATGAGAATGCACATATATTTGTCAAACATGGAAATACTTTATTAGGTTACATTAAGCTCGCCCTTTCATTGCTAGATATACAAACGACACCACTTCTCTTCTGTTAGACATTAAACAATTCAACTTTAGCCAATTGGATCACACTCGTCAAGATTCTCTAAGTCACCATAGGTAGCATAGTGTTAAAGGAAATACATCGATAAAGCTTACATTGAGCTATATCACGTTATTACTTGCATCCTTTAAATTCCCCAAAATAATCCTCAATATATCAAAGTCCTATAATTTAAGAATTTTTGCAACATTCACAAAGTTTCTAAGAGATACTTTAAATGTGCACAACTTAAGCTACAAAATCCTAAATAAGGTGAAACTAAGTGTTACAAATCTACAACTTACAATTTATAAGTTCTAATAGGTTATAGAGTTAGTTTGGGTATGGACATTGTATATGAAAATGTTACGGTTTTAGTTCTTGGTTTTAGTGATTTTTGAAAAAAAACAGATTTGATAGCTATTACAAAAATAATCATAAGATATTTTATGCACTTCCAAAAACCACAAAATCAGGGCCTAATCGAAGCTAACACCTAGACCTTTCCAACAAGCTATCATATATTCATAATTTTGAATCTATTAAGGTCTCCAAAGAGACATAAAACCATAAGAGATCGTGGCTGATTTTCTACATAATTCACTATACTAACATCTAACTTCAAAAGTGCATATCTTTGGCTACGAGTGTCCAATTGACATGATTCTTGAAGCTATGCGAAACTTAGAAGATATGCTACTTAGAAGATATGCTTTAAAATTCTATAAATTTATAAGACAAGAACTAAATAGATAAGTTCAGTTTTTCTCATTTACTCATTACTAGAAATTGTCGCTTATGGGACTCTCATTAGATGATGGTTTCATGGGAAACCATCATCGTAAATCATGCGGTATTTATTTACAATAAATTGCACATGCATTAGATGACGATTTCTTAAAAAACTTTGTTTAATGCCTTACTTTAGGTGATCATTCTTTAGAATCTATCATCTAAGATGTTTTGATTATCTTGTCCACTCAAAAATCAAAACTTATACTCTCAACACCATCGGCCTTTCTTTCTCAAATCTCCTATTCCAAAGCCTTCCATCGCCTCCTTCTACCACCACCTCTGTCATGGTAAGATCCTTCAATGTTAAGCCTAAAGGTCGCGAGCCCTTTGCCACTTGTCAAAACCCTTATGCTGGGCCCAACTATGAGAACCTAATACTTCAAAATCACTCCATTGCAATTGCAAAAACCCTCCATCGCCTCCTTCTACCACCATCTCCATCATGGCAGTCTCCTACAAAGTTGAGTTGAAAGGTCCCAAGCCCTTTACCGCTGTTTGGAGCCCTTCTACCGAGCCCCACCATGAGAGTCGAAAGGTTTATTTTCTTTTATATAACAAGGTAGCTTTCAAAATTTTTATTGTTAATTGTTTGGATTTTTTTGTGCTTATTTTAATAGGAATTTGAGATGAATTTGAGTTTGTAATATGAGATTGTTAGGTTTATGATTAAATTAGTTATTCTTTTATGTCATTTGTCTTTTTAGCTTAGTGGACTTTGTTGTTTGAGACAATAATAAATGATATAGAAGAAGATTTTGTGCACCAACTGAGCTTATTTAAGACGATGATGCAAGATACAGAGACATCATTGTATAACAAGTATTTGAAGTATACCAAACTATTTGGTTTGATTAGATTATGGAATTTGAAGGTAGCAGGTGGGTGATCCAATTCAAGTTTCATAGGACCTTTAGCATTTTTACATGATGCATTTTCCAATAATGATAACATGTCAACAACTATGTCTGATGTAAAAAAAAAACATTGAGTACTCTAGGAATAGAGTACGAGAAGATACATGCTTGCCTAAATCGTGTGCTCTACCGAAAAGAGTGTGAAGACTTGGACAAGTGTCCAATGTGTAAAGTGTCTCAGTGGAACAAGAAAATGTGCACCAATTAAGGTGTTATGGTATATTCCCTTAGAACCATGCTTGAAATGATTGCTTGCATAGTAGGTCATTCAAAGGATTTAACTTGGCACCATGAAAGGAGGATTGATGATGGCATGTTGCGACATCCAGCTGATGTGCCACAATGGAAGACATTTGATGTGGAGAATCTAAAATTCAATGCAAAACCAAGGTATCTTGGTTTTGCTTTATCTTTAGATGGAATGTATCCTCATAGTAACCAAAATACCAAGCACAGTACTTGGCCAATCATTCTTGTCGACTGTAATCTTCCACCAGACTCGTGCATGAAGCAAAAGTCCGTAATGCTAACTTTGTTAATCTTTGGACCTTATTAACTAGGAAATGACAGTGATATCTACTTAGTAACATTGATCAATGAGTTGAGGTGATTGTAAGAAAATGGTATACAAGTCCAAGATGCTTGCCATGAGGAGACCTTTGCACTCCAAGTAATGTTGACATGTACTATTAATGACTTTCCTGTATATGGAAACCTATCTAGGTACTCAGTTAAGAGTTCAATAGGTTGTCATGTTTGCATGCCAGATACAACTTCATTTCAACTGAAGTATGGTAAGAAGACAATTTATGATAGCCATAGACAGTTTTTGCTTATGAACCATCCATATCATTGATAGAAGAAAGCATCTAATGGCAAGACTGAAGAAAGATGACCTCTAAAACCATTGACAGGTGATGAAGTATTTAAGATGGTGAGAAATATCAAAGTGGTCTTTGAGAAGTCAAAACATAAGAAGAATGCGCCAATGGAAGAAGGACCATGAAAGAAGAAGTCAATTTTCTTTCAACTTCCATACTAGAGTGCTTTTTTCATTTGTCACTATTTGGATGTCATGCACATTGAGGAACGTTTGTGAATCGATAGTGGGTATGTTGTTTGACATTCCAGGTAAAACAAAAAATGGTCTCAACATACAGTTGGATCTTATTGAAATAAAAATAAGAGGTGATTTAGCTTCCAAGAAAAGAGATGCTCAAACTTACTTGCCTCTGACAAAGTACACCTTATCAAGATAAGATAAGAAAAAGTTTTGTGAATGGCTTGTTTCAGTCAAAGTTCTGAAAAGGTATTCTTCAAACTTTAAAAACTTGGTGTCAATAAAGAATTTGAAGCTTGTTGGCATGAAGAACATGATTGTCACACTTTGAAGCAATAATTGTTGCCACTTACGTTGCATGGAATTTCTCCGTTGGAGATGAGATATGCACTTATAAAGTTTTGTTTCTTCTTCAACTTAATATTCTTTAAGGTGATAGATCCAACGAAGATTGATACAATATGAGCAGAGTTGGTGAAGACCTTATGCATGCGTTAGAAGTAATTTCCACCATCATTTTTTGACATTATGATTTACTTAACACTATACTTACTATGTGAAGTTAGGCTTTGTGAGCCGACGTACTTGAGGTAGATATAAACTTTTCAAAGATACATGAAGATGTTGAAGGGTTATGTCAAGAATCAAAATAGGACAGAGGGTTATTAGAACTCCATCATCTGTTTCTCATGAGGAATGGGAGCAGGCATGTCTTCATGTTTTGTATAATACTCAAGTGGTCGAACCACTTATAGAGGTTCACATGAAGGAAATAAAATACATGAATCCCAAAAGAAGGAGGAATGAGAAATATGGTTGCAAGATGAACACAGCCGCACTTTTAGAGAATGGATACAAACACGCATATATAATAAGGCTTGTGAGCTCCAAAGCAAAAGTTTCTCAAAAGGCTTGTTTTAGTTGGTCGAAGGACACTCATTCATGGTCATGGGAGGTACTTCACATTTAATAAATGGTTATACCTTTTACACCTACGAAAGAGATGACCTGGTCTAAAATAGTGGTGTGTGTCTTCGTGTCGATACTAGGCATGTTTCTTGCACGAAAGACAAGAATCCCGTGTATAGAATAATGACCTACTTTGGTTATATTGAACAATATTTGGGAACTTGACTATTGCAAACTTTGAATAACTCTTTTTAAGAGAAAATGGGCCAACAATAACAACATGAAGGTTGATAATGACGAGGTTATAGTCATAGACTTTTGAAGAATGGATTATAAGAATGATCTATTCATCATGGCATCACAAGCTAAGCAAGTCTTCTACACTACGAATCCTAAAGATTTGGAGTTGTCATTAGTCATGTTGATGAAGCCAAGAGCAATTAGTCATGGTGATGAGGATAACGACGAAGGTAGTGATATTCCATCTTTTAGCAAAAGATTGCTATCAATAGAGGAGGTCGATTTTTTTATGATCACGATTCACACTTAGTCTTTTTAGATGTTGAATAAACTTGTGTTGATAACTCTAATAAAGGTAAGAGGAAAAAGTAATGACTTCTATGTTTATATATTTCTTCATTAAACTATTTAATAAGACATTCATGTATTGCATTATGTTGTATTTCATTCTCTTGGATATTGTAATGCAAGCTTTGTTGTATTTATTTAACATATCATTTAATTCTAGTTAAAAATTAATAATATAAAAGTTTATTCTAATTGCATGATAAATTTGTTCACTTTTTTCTTTAATTTCTAGTTGTTTTGAATATTTTGTGTTATAATTGATTGATTTCTTCAAGTATGGAATATAGTAAATGGCTAATATCTATGAATCATAAGGCCATTAAATGGAATCATGGAATTAGGCCACCCTATGGGAAAAATGGCTAAAAAAACAACATTTTTTTGCAGCATGAGACTTTAGACGATAGGTTTTTTAATAAAATCATCATCTCAATCTTATATTAGACAATAGTTCTACTAAGAAATAGTCGTCTAAAGTGGGTGCTTTGCGCCAATCACCAACTCTAGTCAACCTTAGACAACAGTTTAAAATCGTCGTCTAATGATTAGGTTTTTAAGCCTCATTTAATGTCCCATGTATATTAGTGCAAGCATTCAAATATAAATGTAGTTGTTTTCAATAAGCCACATGAAAACACTAGATTTCTACAACCACAAAAGGTAAGCATTCAACTAAAAATATAATTGTAATTGAAAATACACTTACTGTTATTTAAATTAATAAATTCTTAACATCTTCTTTAGAATATCCCCTTACAACAAGGAGATAAATAATGCGGCTATTTTGTGCTAAGGTACATGAGAGATATTAGAATGAATGGGGGGCCACAAGTCATGACAAGCCAGGATTTTTATACCAATGAGCATTTGAGTAAGTGATCGATGAACGGGCAAGGTTTGTACAATAATTCATTAATTATAAACTAATTATTGAAATCTTATTTTGCATAAGTATGTTTTCTTATATATGTGGTGTTATATTATATATGTGGTCTTATATTTTGTTATCTTTTTAATTTTTACAAATTATGGCTAATTATTCTATCAGTGAATTCTGAAAACAATGAAAAAAATTGAATACAAAGAAGGCCACCCGTGGCGAAAGAAAATAAAGTCTAGTTATGTAATGGCTAGGTCAGTATTAAACGATGGTTTTTGATAGAAACCGTCATCTAAAGTAAATATTAGATGATGATTTATTTCAAAAATAGTCGTGTAATGTCAACTAATTATTGCCTTATTAGGTCCAGGTTGACATTGATAACTATCGCCTAATGTGTATATATATTACTTTTGTCGATTAGACAACAGTTTCTGTGATTGCCATCTAATGTCTTGTCTATACTAGTACTATGGCACTTCCGTACGAGCTTCTACAAACCTATCATATTGTATACTAACTCAAAGACAAATAACCACGTCTTGGTCATATGAAAACCAATCAATTTCATATCCAAGAGGCTTACTAATCATCACAATATCAAATCAAACAAAACAAACATCCAGAAATATGTTGTTCACAAAACCAATAATCTAACTAAGCGACTCATACCATGTGTAAAGCTAGTTATGTTCCAATTTCCTTAATAATCATATACATGAAAAATATACTTTCAAACAATCTTTGGTTTATACAAGCACAACAAAAGAGCAAGGCACCATTCTGTTGTTATCAAACTATGGCAAACTAAATTGAGAAGGCGTAAACATAACCATGTCGAAGATATAATCTACAAGTGTAAGTGTGACATACCAAATGTGAACTAGAAACATAACCATACTAAAGATTATAATATGATCCATAACAACACAAGATAAATAACATATTATTCAAATTTCTAAGAGAATAATGTAACCATATCATTAGAATTGTGTGAGACCCTTTACAAAAACAATATTTATATTTGTCATTTAGAACTCAAATCATAATTCCATTACAAATATGATTAACAAGGATGCCGCATAGCTTTGTGCTTAGAACTTAGTAACATATATATCAACAACATTGCATATTGAGATTATACACCTATAACCTTACAATGATTCCAAAAAAGCATAAGAATCCAAAACATTATTACAATAAACAAACTTCTTAAAAATATGGCTTTATCCTCTTGCGTAAAAATATTCATAATTAATTTTAGAAAATTTCAAACATTACAAAACCAGTTTCCTTTTAAAGTTAACTAATTTTGATTTCTTTTAAGTTATCATAAGCTATATTTAAAGCTCATTTATCTTTCCAAAAACATGTTACAAACATGTGCAAGCTTGGATTGAATTGGACAACTTTTAGGCAAACTTTGGAAAATCACATTGTGAGTTAGAAGACTCCAATTTTTTAGTGATTCAAGTGCTTAAATGAAGCTTATGAAGTATACTTTTAATAAGTGTAGATTATTTGGCCATAAAAAAGTACAACTCTAGGTTTATTGATCTATGAAATTAGTACTAAATTGTGCACATGCAAACATTAATTCAAACACTTAATAAGCATATAACGCCCATAAATTCCAAAGATATATGAAGGTTTTGAAGGCTATGTGAAGAATCGAAATAGGCCGGAGGGATGTATTGTAGAAAGTTACATAGCTGAGGAATCAGTTGAATTTTGCTCCGAGTACCTATCTAATACGGACACAATTGGGATGCCAAAGACTATAAACATTGACGCTAGGAGACTATCTACAGGCAATCCTTCTTCAGTAAGTCAAGAGGAGTGGGAGCAAGCTTGTCTTTATGTCTTGCACAATACTAATGAAGTGGAACCTTTCATTGAGGTGCACATGAACGAATTAAAAAAAACATTCCCAAAAAGAGCAAGAAATGAGAAGTGGTTGCAAGATGAACACAACCGGACCTTTCAATTGTGGATTAGAGCATACATCTATGACAAGTGGTCCACATCACAAGATGGAGGCATGTCACAGGAGTTGAAGAACCTAGCTAGAGGTCCGTCGTTGGTAGTTAAAAGGTACACATCATATTCCATAAATGGTTACACTTTCTACACTTGCGAAAGGGATAAGAAGCATCCGATGCAAAATAGCGGTGTCACTCTCAATGCAAAGGCTATGCATATTGCCTCCGCCAAGGACAAGAATCTGGTATATGAGACCATGAACTACTTTGGTTTCATTGAAGATATTTGGGAACTTGATTATGGGGGATTATACATAGCACTTTTTAAATGCAAGTGGGCCGACAATAACTATGTTAAGAATGACGATGACGGCATCACGGTGGTTGACTTTAGAAGATTGGGATACAGGAATGATCCATTCATTATGGCATCACAAGCAATCCAAGTTTTTTACACTACTGATCCCCAAGACATGGAGTTGTCTCTAGTCGTCCCGACAAAGCCAAGAATAGTTATTGATGGTGAAGAAGTTGATGAAGATTATGCGGACATCCCTTCATTCACAAAGGGATTGCCACTGGTTGATGAGATAGATAATTTTGAAGATGATGTTTCGCACTTGCTTCGTGAAGATGTGGAATGGATACGTATTGACGAACCAATGAAAAAAAAGGTTAAAAGATGAGCATCAATAATTTGTATATATGTCAATTTATGTGTAACATTTTTGTGCAATTTACTACATTTTTCAATCTTATGGCAATTTCTGTATATTGATCTATAGTTAAATTTCTAGTGAAAATGGAGATAAAGTACACATTCTAGGCCATTAGATGCTTAACACACCGGCTGGCCACCTTGGGCAACAAAAATAAAATGTATGGAAAAAGGTTGTTAGACATTTTTTCCACAACAATTTCTGCAAGAAACCGTCATGGAAGATTTTCTACCATGATAGTTTTTGGAAGAAACCGTCGTGGTAGAGATATCACGACGGCTTCTTGAAGAAACCGTCATGGTAGAGCTACCACGATGGTTTCTGGAGAAACTATCATGGTAGAGCTACCATAACAGTTTCTTGAAGAAACTGTCATGGAAGACCTACTACGACGGTTTCTGCAAAAAACCGTCGTGGTAGGTCTACCTTACATGACAGTTTCTTGTAGAAAATGTCATGGTAGCTACCGGGGTTCCTCCAAATTTTGTTTCAAAGTTTTGAAATCTGCGCCACCCACACCCATTATATGTGCACCCATTCCTCACTATCTATCTCAAATCTCTCTTTCTCTCTCTCTCTAAAAACCCATTCCACACTCTCTATCTCAAATCCCTCTTTCTCTTTCTCTCTAAAAACACCCACACCTATTAAAAACTCCCTCCGCCGCCACCATCTCCACGGCGCCGCCCCACCTTTGGTAAGTTCCCCCTCTCTCTCTCTCTCTCTCCCCCTACCCCTTGCCCACCCCCCCCCCCTTTCCCCCAGCGGCCCAGCCTTCCCTCGCCTCCGCCTAGCCCCCCTCCCCCCGCTTGCCTTCGCCCAGCACCCCCGCCCCCATCCCAACACCCCCCCGCCCCCCCTCCCCCCTGCCCAGCCCCCCTCCCCCCAACCCAGCCCCTCCT
>CAMOHE010043701.1:9645-35508 GCA_946598075.1 Artocarpus hirsutus | reverse complement strand
TGTATAAGTGTGAAACTTGGTAATGGTGAACTATGGTATCCACGAGATATGATCATAATAAACCTCATAATCTGGTATATGATGTAAATTAACTAACCATGCAGTTTTAATGTGGTAATAAATAAAACCTTAAGGTAAGTAATGGTTTTCCCTACTGAGCATGTTGTCGCTCATTCCTTTATATTTTCCTCTTTTCAGGACTTATTAAGTGTGAGATGATTACAAGAAAAATAGTTGAGGAACCTATGTAATTATATTACGTTGGGATGGCTTCGAATGCAAAGAATGATCTGCATAATAATGTAAGCATCAATTGTTACTTTTTGTGACTGTATTAAGATTTGTTGAGGGTTGAAATGATGATGATAACAGTTGTATATTATTAAAATTTAAGGTGCTACATTAAACTGTGGTTTATTTATTTGTTTATATTTTATTTTTTATTTTGAGAGTTTCTATTTAAGTTCCGGGCAAATTACTTTGATGTTTTATCTTTATTTTTTGATTTTTATTTTATTTATTTAAAAACTGTTAACCCCCATATAGAGGCGTTACACGAAGGGACGTCAATCTCAACGATAGGGCTGTCGAAGGAAGCCATCGTGCATGGGGCAGCTCTGTCGTCGTGGTCGTCGCATAAGTTGTTGATCTTCTGGTCATTGGCGCAGTACCCTTGTCGAAGTAGAGGAAGAGGAACAACTTTCTCTTGAAAGCCCATTGAGTAGAGGAATTTTTTCCTCTTCATTTTTTAATTTTTTTATTATAAATATTTGTTTTTGTTAAAAGATTTTTGTTTTTAAAAACATATCATTATATGCAATCAAATACTATTTTAAAAATAGTATTGGCACATTTCTCAAAACATTTTTATTTTTAGATTTCTTTTAAAACAAAACCTAAAATGAAAACACTACCAAACAACCTCTAAATGTTGCGTTTTAAAAATAAGATAAAGTAATATAAGTGACAGTTTTGGAAGGAAAATGTAAAAATAATATCCCAAAAATATAAAGATAAATTGATTATTTTTCTTGTAAAAAAATATATATATATTTTAAATTCAAAAAAATACTTTTTTAATCTTAAAAATATAAAGATAATTTTAGGTAATGGGGTGTGGGCGTGGGGGTGGGGGTCTTGGTGGGAAATTTTGAAAAAAAGAGTTAAAGAAAATTTGAAATTTGATGAATGACCTCTTTTTTTTTTTGCATTAAAAAAAGGTTTTTTTCTGAGTATTGAAACTGTCCCAGTTTTTTCAGAGAAAAGAGAAAAAAAACTGTATCGAAGAGAGAAACCTAACCATGGTAAAAATTAAAAAAAACTGAAACATTTTGATGTCCAAAAAGCTAATTTTATAATACCTAAAAAAAAAAAAAAAAAAAAAAGACTTTTGCCCAAAAAAATTTTTGGGCGGACTACTTGTCCAAGTCCCCCGGTGTGGGTTAGAAACCATTCCAAAATTACGTTTTGGCTTATAAAATTTCTTAAATTTGCAAAAGTGCCCTTGCATCTAAACTTCTTCCTCACGTCACGTGCTTTGCATCTGATCACTTCTCCCTCTCTTACTCTCTCCTTCATTTTGCCCTTTTTCTTTTCATCTTTCCCCTTTCTTCTTCCCCAAGCCGAACTCTCTCTCTCTGCAACTCTTCTTTTAACGGAAGCACAATCGAAGTTTCTTTCCTTGGCTTCACCACAGAGCTTTCCACTGAGTAGAAGGCCAATTTCTGCAGCGAAACTTTCTAAAGCAAGGAGCTATTTTAGAGATCTGAGGTAGGGTTTTCTCTCTTGAATGATCTTAATCCACAATTTACCTATTGAATCGGTGTTTTCTTCTCGATTTCATTTCTAAGTGTGATGAATTTTTTTTGGTAGCTTTGGTTTTAAAACAAAAAAAAATCCTAAATTCCCGAAATTCTCAGTACTTAAATACGAGCTCGTCGAGTATTTTTGTGATTTTCTTCTTAGTTCTGAAATCTGATGCAATATCGTTCTATCATCTTGGTTTTGCACCAGCCATAGAATCTACCTATTTTCGGTCCTAAAAACCTGAGTTGGATTTTGGTAATCCAATTAGTCAGCGATTTGGGCTCTGGGCATTAGAATACTGGTTCATGTTTCTATGAAATTTATCCTAAAAATAATATATATATATATATATATATGTATATATATATTTCTGCAAAGATGAGGAATCAAGCTCATTGTTGAAAAAACCTAATTAATATGATTAATTTCAATATTTTGAGACTTTTAAGGATAATTAGTTAAAAGTTTTCTAATAGTATGCGGCCTTAGGCTTTGATTGCTTTACCTTTAAGCCTGCATTGAATTGGAGAAGAAGTGAAGCGGTATATTTTGATTTATTTGGTGTTTTGGTACTTGGGCTATCTTAGGGATTTTGATGGCTGTTTCTTCTCAATGTTGTTTATGTTCTGGGTTTGAGGTTGATTTGGTACTCTCTATTTTTCAGTTTTGTTTGGAATTCAAATATGTCTAAATCGGCAGTAGAGGTTCCTCCCACGTGTGGGTTTAGCTTCGATCTTTGCAGAAGAAATGCTATGCTTTCAGAGAAGGGCGTTAAAGCCCCATCTTATAGGAAGACGGGTACTACTATTGTGGGATTAGTTTTTCAGGTACGCTGGTTCCTCCTTGCTTTAATTGTCGTTATTTGCAAATTTGTTTGTTTGTCCTACTTTGAATATTGCTGCAAAATAGGGCTGAAAGTTTGACACTTTCTGTTAATTGAATTTGTGTCTTTGGCATACCAATGGGAGTTAAATGACGGGTTAGCCAGTTTGTTTTCTGATTCAAGAATTTAATTTACATGAAACCATAATGTAGCCCATCAGTTATTGATGCCAAGAATTTTAGGATACGTTTTGAATTGATTCCTTGGAGAGTGTCGGAGACATGGGAAGAAAGATTTAGAAACTTGAGCATATTTTTGCACCATATGTTGACACCATGACTGAATTCAAATTTAGAGACTTGACTTGGAAGTGATGTTATACATGCTAAACATTCAGCGCATTTCGATCAGAACATAGGAACTAATTTGTTGCCAAGGGGATTACCAAATTAATAATAGGGGACTCTTTGTGCTAGAACTTGTATGTAGGTGTGTAATACTGAAATATGCTTTTCACATCTTTGCAGTTATATCTTATGACACCTTGATTTTTACGGATAAAGATTTGACGCTATGCAATTACAATTTTATGTTATCATTTTATTTTTCCAGGATGGTGTTATTCTTGGAGCAGATACAAGGGCTACTGAAGGGCCCATAGTTTGTGATAAGAACTGTGAGAAAATTCATTATATGGCACCAAACATATACTGTTGTGGGGCAGGAACTGCTGCTGATACAGAGGCCGTAACAGGTAAATTAGGATTGTCTTTCTGCTAAAATGCCATATAATGCACTGAGACATGTGAAATATATAGACATTTTTCTCATTATCTTTCTCATGCTAAGGAATGTGAAGTACAAATCCTGTTATCTTAGTTTCCATGACATCACAGTCCTAGTGTTTCTGTCTTTCTAGATATGGTCAGCTCACAGCTGCAACTTCATCGCTATCACACTGGCCGGGAATCAAGAGTTATTACAGCTCTGACCCTTCTTAAGAAACATCTTTTCAAGTTGAGTTCTTTTTCTTTTTAAGATTGCTATAAGTTCATTGGTTATCACCACAGTGATGTAAGCATACTATTCTAACTGATAATGTGTTGTTTAGTTACCAAGGTTATGTCCAGGCTGCTTTGGTGCTTGGTGGGGTTGATGTTACCGGACCACATTTACATACTGTGCGTTTACGTTTTCTGTTTCAGACATTTTGACTTGATAATGATCTATGCACTCACATTATGACTTGACTTCTTATGACTGAGTTGCTTTGTTATGTAGATATATCCTCATGGTTCAACTGACACCTTGCCGTTTGCAACAATGGGTTCTGGTTCTCTTGCTGCAATGGCAGTGTTCGAGTCTAAATACAAAGAAGGCCTGACTGTAAGTTATTTTTCTCTGGTTGCAGTTTTATGTTATGCATGAGTGGCAGAGTACCTTATTAACGTCCATGATCGTAACAATATATTTTCCTTGTAGTTCCTTCCTGTGAGTTGTATATTATTTGGCGGTCTTGTTTGGTTTATGAAATAACTGTTGACCTGGGGAAAGCATATATGATAGAGTCTATAAATTATAAATCTCCGTAAAACCCTATTGGCATTAACATTTTTGTGTTTTGTTTTGTTTTGTTTCCTTGGTGCAGCGGGATGAAGGAGTAAAGCTTGTAACTGAGGCCATATGCTCTGGTATCTTTAATGACTTGGGTAGTGGAAGCAATGTGGATGTATGTGTGATAACTAAGGTATTTTGTCTTCCATCCCACTAGTCTCTCACGTTGTCCATTAAGTATTTGTATGATGCTAATGCAAACTTCTAATATCCATTCATCGCATTTTGTTTCAGGGGCATAGGGAGTATTTGAGGAACCATCTGTTGCCAAATCCTCGTACCTATGTCAGTCCAAAAGACTATTCATTATCTAAGAAAACTGGTTAGTAGCATATGTACTTCGTATACTTTCACAATTCTATCGTCTTGTTCATAGTGCAAATTTTAAATATCTTAAACATCGTAAAGTAATGAAATATTGATTAATTGGTACTTACCTTCTTCGGGGTTTCAGAGGTTCTCTTGACAAAGATTACTCCGTTGAAGGAGAAGGTAGAAGTGATTGAAGGAGGAGACGCAATGGAAGAGTGAAAGGTGGAACATCTCATTGGACTTTGTTGAACTAGGATACTCCTGTCGTATATGTTTTTACCCCTTTTAAATTTCCGTATCTTTATTCAACTTTTATGTGGCTTTGCTTTTTCTGAAGATGGAGCTAATGTGGTTGGGCAAAGAAACTATTTGATTTAAAGTGTGAGGAGGGCATTCATTTCTGCTGAAAATTTCACCATCTGAATACAGAAACGCCACGAGTACAATTTGATCTTTAGCAATAAAAATTCTAGGTTGACTTGCGTTGGTAAGGTTTCTTCCATGGTGTTTGGTACTTGTGATATCAAACTTTAAAATTAGATAAACAATGAATCTCTACCATTTTTCGACTGAAGATGGGGCATTTACATTTCAATGAAACAGATATTAGAATTGTAGATTTCGTAGAAATATCAAAATTGAAATAACAAACGATTTATTATGATAAATAATATAGTCAAGCGACATTGTTTCTCCTGAAAAAATATGGAAGATTTCTTGGTCACTCTTTTCAATTGCAAAGGATTGTTTGAGCTCCACAAAGAAATGTCTGTTTGGCTCTCTCAAAGGGTCCTCTGCTTTTAGAGTGTATGCTATTTTGATCGATTTGACGACAAATTTGTTGTTTATGTCAATTTTTTTGTCGATTTAAAATAGGCCATCTCTTGAAAGCTAAATTAAAATTTGACAAGAAGCCATACGAGACATATGAAGTCTAAATAGGCAACAATCATCATCTTTGAAAGCGTAAATAAGAATCAACGACAAGAAGAGATTCTTTAAACACCGCGACCGTCCAACACCCTCTCTTAACACTCCAAACGGTCAGAAAAAGATCTAACTTATACGAATAAGGTAAATGTTAGCTAGTTTTTGCCTTTGACTTTTCATAAGCGAAAATTGTGGAAAAATCTTAAAAAATATCTAATAACACTCTTGGAGTTATAGCCCTACTCTTTCATAAAAGATAGGCCTTATTTGTAGGACCTAGATATAGGGTGTAGGACTTAGATATAGGGTCTATTTTTTTTTGAGAGAATAAGATTATAACCCTCTTGATATAGGTAACATTGCTCAAAAATCCTCGGCGATGTTTATGATGGGCGAAGGTCAGTTCTAGTTCTAGAATCTCGTTAAAGTGAACTTAAGGGGAAAAAAAAAGAAAAAAAAAATAATAAAAGAGAACCCTCATTAATTAAAGTCAGATTTCCTCTCTTTATTTCCTTTATTTTTTATCTCTTTTACTTGACAATAATTGAAACCAACACCCTCTATGTGTCCCATTCTCACCTTAGCTATGAGTAGGTGAATTTGGGTGAAAACTATGAAAGAAAACCAAAATTTTTCAATATATAAAATTCTCTTCTACGACATGCAAATTGCAATTATAATAAAAGAATAAAACAGTATTGTCCAAAAAAAAAAAAAAAAAGAAGGAGAACAGAATAAAATACCATATCCAGAAACCTCAGAAAATTTTTGTCGGTAGTTTACACTTTAAATAAATTAATTAAATACTCGTCTTTTACTATTATTTTCAGTTATTTTTCTCAAATAAGTTAATTGTCGTGTTGCCAATCTATATTATTATCATTATTACTAATACTCGTTTCCATTCTCTCCTCTTTTCTTTCGTCTATCTAATAATAAAAGGCAGGCTCTGAAGTTGTCCAGGCGATCAAGCAACAAGAAGAAAGAAAAACTCAGAGAGAAAGAGAGAACTATTATTCCCTTCTTGAAAACGACGTCGTCTTAGGCATGTCTTACGATTATCTCTTCAAGTACATCATCATCGGCGACACAGGTTTCTCTTTCTTGCAGTTTTTCAAACCCTAATTCCGTTTATCTTTTTTTTTTGGTGGGTTTAATTTTAGTTTGGCAATTCTGGTGGTGTGATCGCGTGTGGTGCAGGTGTAGGAAAGTCATGCCTGCTCTTGCAATTCACTGACAAGAGGTTTCAACCGGTGCATGATCTCACCATTGGTGTGGAGTTTGGAGCTCGGATGGTCACCATTGATGGCCGTCCTATCAAGCTTCAGATTTGGGACACCGTAAGTGCACACCTTTCTTGCTTGTATTTTGTCTCTGTTTGGTTGCTGAGAATTTTTTGGTTGGAAAAAGGAATTGAAAATTTTGAAGCATAATTAGAGAACTGTGCAAAGAAGCTGCTATTTTGAACATATTAACTTACGTTTTGAAACCACGATTGATTTACTGGGAATTGTTATAAATGTTGCTTATTTCATTTTAGCACAATTTGTCTTTTGTCTATGATATTCCTGTTTTCAATTGGTGATAATTTGCCTTATTATCCGTTTTAATAATGAGTTGAACAAGGTTTTGGATATATTCATTAAGTTCAGGTAAAATTGTTATAAAAACAAATAGATCGATTCCTAAGGTGTATGAAACAAAGTACTGGAAATCAACCCCTTTCATTTGCAGGTTACATGAACAACTATTTCTCCTAGTTCTTTTTTTTTTTTTTTTTTGGAGTGATGCAATGAGTTCTTAGCCCCGGGACGTTTGTTTTCCTTTCAGGCTGGGCAAGAATCTTTCAGATCAATCACTAGATCTTACTACAGAGGAGCAGCTGGAGCACTTCTGGTTTATGACATTACCAGGTGCTTAGTGTAGTTCTTTGTGCTTGAGAGGGTGTTCTGTAATTTGTGAATACTTGCAAGAAAGTTGGTGAACAGAGATGGTTAGCTTTATCAATGTGTCATTGGAACTCGTAATGCCTTGTTAAAGAAAGAAAACCAAGTGACCTTTTGTGTCCCCTTGTGTGAACTAGACTACTTTATATATAGCTGAGTCATGTTCCTTTTCCATGGATGGCCGAAGATTAACTGATAAGGCTATTGGGAGGCCAGTGACACCCATCTGTGTTTTCGTTAGTTATTTGTAGATTGTGTCGAACATATAACAAGGGTAACTGCTCTTGTGCAGGAGAGAGACGTTTAACCATTTGGCAAACTGGCTTGAGGATGCACGGCAGCATGCAAATCCCAACATGACAATCATGCTTATAGGCAACAAGTGTGATCTTGCTCATCGGAGGGTTGTCAGCAAGGAGGAAGGGGAGCAATTTGCAAAGGAAAATGGGCTTTTATTTTTGGAGGCATCTGCGAGAACTGCTCAAAATGTTGAGGAGGTGATTAGCCAAACCGATTCATGAACACAAGTCCTCTGTTTTTATTTGATTGGTTTTCCTCTTTTTAGCGGAAGGACTCGACGTTGAAACTAATGTTGCCACATATCTCACAGGCCTTTATTAAGACTGCTGCAAAGATCCTTCAGAACATTCAGGAAGGCGTGTTTGATGTAAACAATGAGGTAAACTAATTTATCTGTTGTTAAGGGATTATTTTCCTAGGAGTTGGGATATTATTTGAAGTCTGGCTTTTTCCTCTCTGACCACGAACATAGGAGTTCTCAAACCTGTACAACAGTAGTTGTTTGAAAGGTTGTGCATGACTACTCATCGATGTCTTTAAACATTTGGTTATTGTTTTCCAAAATCTGCATTGTTGTAATATTTCACCCTAAGGCAGGCATTGGTAGATCCCGAGTTCAAGGTGCACGTCTTAAAATTGAAAATGGAATGCATCAGGAATGAATGATTACTGAAATCTTATCGGTCATTATTGCAGTCGTCCGGCATCAAGGTTGGTTACGGACGCCCTCAAGGTCCGTCAGGCGCTAGAGATGGAACAGTTGCCCAGAGAGGCGGATGCTGCAACTAAAATAAACACAATAGTCTCTGTATTTGGTGATTTTGTTCCACTTTATGTTTATCCTCATCCATGCTTTCAACGTACCATTTCAAGTGCACGTGACTTGCGGAAAAACATTGAATGTATAGTTCCAAAGTTCTGCTGGGTAAATGATTCTACAGACAGTGACACTTGTATTTTGCTTCGAATTTGTCATGGCACCAGGACAAAATTATTCTAAAAGTTTGGGTGTGTTTTTAATCAGTCTTAATCACTTAAAAAAATGATAAATAAAAGTAATCGAATATTATCAAGTCAGAAATTTGAACATGGGTTTATAAAATGACAAGAAAGCCAACCCAGAACAATCCTCCTGCAATTAGCACATTTTTATGATGGCCGCTTTGTTTCCATAAATCAGCTCCCATTAAATACTCATTTATCAACTATCACGGCCGAGGATCCCACTGTAAGAATATGAGATCCCGACTGCAGGAGTTACACATCCTACTTGCTTGAAAATTGATTAAACAAAACTTTTGGTGTGAGCTTCCTCAAGGACCTCAGCCGTTATACATACACTATAGACACCCGGATGATGCACTTTTGAACTCCTCAACATGAAGTGCGTCAATTTCTTCCAAGTCTTAATCATCAGGAACCACCAAATACCTATCAACAGCGTCATTAACGATCTTCAGTGTAGAGCTTAAAATAGAAGACATTATTGGATGTTAAGAAATAAAATAAAAAATAAAATAAAATAAGATTGATGCTTACCCCAGCCAGGATATCTTTAGAAAGTCTAGGCTTGCTTAGTGCAGTATTATCTGCAACAGGTTGCTTTTGTTGAAACTTCCGAATCGCCTTCGGTGCCAGATGGCTAGTGGGGAGATCCGCACTCGGTCCCGCCTCCTCTTGGAGTTTTTGCTTCTGTAAACATAATATAAAGAGATGAATGGAGTTGCCCGCAAATTTACAAATTGCTTGATTAGAGTATTGTATCATTGTCCCTCGGAAAGTTTATGATGACAAGCCCGATGTATGCTAGATGACCTTTGATTAGTCTAGTATTGGATAAAACGAAGGAATTCTTGAAAACAGCACGATTCCGATATGTTGTCCAACATCTAAGAGTACAGTTAATCAGTACCTTCTTTAATCGTTCTTCTATGGAACTCAAGGCACGGGCCTGATCAACTTTAGAAAGATAGAAGTCCCGCTCCCTTTTAGCAGCAGAAATTTCTAAAGCCAATTTCTGCTCCCGAATGGCATTATTGTAAGCTGCAACGAAATATCACACGTTCATATCACATTCACTACCTATAACGATAAAATGCAAAACAACACAATAGAAGATCATACCAATTTCTTCAGTCAGATCATCCCACTTGAATTTAGTTAAATACTTGATATTCCAAAGATCATAATAGAATGATGACCTCTTTCTCCCACCTAAGCAGAAACAAAATTAGACGAGAAGAAAAAATCCAGTTGGGTACGATGTTATAAACAAAGAAACAAACAAAGAGACATAAATATTCTATAATTACATGTTTCTGTAAAATATGGGATTTTCAGGATAGCCTCAAGAAAAGATTAATCATATAAAACATGGATTTCTAGGACCATCTAGCTTGGTGGTTTCTCAACGGAAAAGATACAACTACATACAAATTAACAATTTGCAAAAGCCAAAAAAAAAACTGAAGCGGTATACTTATAATCTGTATACGTACCTATTTGTTCACCATTTAACATATTAGCGACCCTTTTAGCAATCCTTTTATCAGAAAACTCAACCCATCTACACATCATGCCAAAATGAAGACAAATTAGAAAAGTATTTTGATAACAATTTCAACGTAAAGCCATGAACTAGAAAATAACTATAAACTCAATTATGAACACATTACCCTTCTGAAAATCCTTGCTCTTGAAACCGACCAGCACGCTTGCGATGTACTTTGCCAGCAGATTCTGTAATAAAAACGAATAGATGTCCAAAAATTAATGCCCCAAACAACACAATCATAAACATGAAAACAAAAGTATGGAAAAGTGATTACTTTCAGGAACAAGATAAATCCTTTGTATTTCTCCGTATTGAGTGAGAAGCTGGCGAAGCTTGAACGGATCCATGTGAGGAGGAACACGACTCAAGTAGCAAATCCCGCGCTTTTTAGCCGCTTCAGCTTCCTTCAAAAGTCGCCTCTTTCTGTTCATCTTTGTCTTGTCCTCATCATCATCATCATCAGCTTCTTCCTCTAAGTACTTCTTCTCTTCTTCATCATCATCGTCGTCAATGGCGGCCAAAACATCTTCCTTTGATTGATTCTTCTCTCCTTCAACCACATTCTCTTCTTCGGTCTCGAGTTTTTCCTCCAAAACCTGTTTTCTCCTCTTTTCTTTGCTTTTCGCCCTTTTCTCTTTCCTCTTTTTAGATTTTTGCAAGCCGTTCTCGTGAAGTTGGTCCTTTTCTTCCTCCATCTCAGCAGCTTCTCTTAGCAATTGCTTTCTCTTCTTGATCTTCTTCTTCTCGTTAGGTTTAGCATTCTCATTATTCAGCAGAATTTCTTGCTCTGCCATTATTTTTTTCTTTGTGTTTTCAAATGTCTTAATCGATCACACCTGATAAGCACAGAATCCTTGGTGGTCGGCGGAGTTCGAAGGAGAGGGAAAGAGAAGCCGACACGGGATAGAGGGAGAGCATTGGTCAGGTACAAAGAAGGGAAGACAGTGAGCTAGGGTTTTTTGTGGGGCCGTCCATGGGTTTGGTTGACGGTTTTTGGGCCGATCCAGAGATCTCAGGCTGTGCAGTGTTAGGCCCAATCAACACTTAAAAAAAATGTAACCCACTGTGTTTCGGGTCGGGTCGTTGGATGATCGGGTTGTTGCGCTTTGCTAAATCTGAGTTTAATGTGTTTACGTGAACCCCAAAAAAAAAAAAAAATTGTTATTTTGTTATTGCTGAGGCATATGCATTAAAAATAAAAATAAAGCAGCAACATAATAATTAAAAAATATAACATAATCCTTCTGAAGGAAAACATAAATCCGACATATGACAGAAAGAAATAAAGTCCCAACAACAAACAAAATAAACCATCCAAAATTTTTTTTTAAAAAAAATCCAATAACAAATTTAAATCAAACAGTAGGCCATCTAAGTTCACTAAAATGAAAGAAAGATATAACGTTTAGACCACAAAAAGTTAGTCCCTGACTGGACGACGTAAAGAAAAAACAACACATGAAATAAGAATGTCGAACAGAAATTCTGTTGTTGAATTTCAAAAACATTAAAGCCCACAAAATCATGAGATAAATTAAAGTAGTAAGCTTTTAAAGATTAATTATCTGTTTAGCAAAAATGGTGGGAACTACCTTTTTAGTTTTACACAGTGTAAAGCTCTCGTATGTTATAGTAACAATAAAAAAATCGCTACAATGTAAAGCTCTCGTATGTTATAGTAAAAGTGGTTCTAACCAACTGTTCCCACCACCCTTCTAAACACTCTACAAAGAATTACCGGTGCTCTTCACGGTCCACTCGTCCATATTACACTAAAAGTGATTCCAGCTATTCCAACTGCAATATTAAAGACCATATAATATAAGCAAAAATTAAAATTAAAAAAAGATTAAAAAAATTAAAAGAGTATGGTTTGCAACTTTCTTTTCTTTCTTTCTTAATACACACACACACACATACATATATATATATATATATTCAATGAACAAAACAACATCATTGTTGTCAGTGTAAAAGTCATCTCCAACAAAAATCTAAAATAAATTCAAGTGTGTAAACATTAAACACCGGCTAGTTTATTTTAAAGAACTTTTATGATAAGAAACGAGAACCAGTGACATGCATTGACAGACATAAGGGAAGCGAAAACCCAAATTAAAAATTAAGGGAAATAGAGCATTCAAAGTGGAAAAAAGAAATGAAAATTTGTTACCTTTTCTGTGTTTAAGGCTTGTTGCAAAGGCACTAAGGAGAGGGAGCATGAAGAGGCGATTTCTGGTGAAGAAGGAGAAGGAAGAGCAGGGATGATAAGGCAGAGAGAGAGTAGGTGGATGGAGAGAGCGGGTGAGAGAGCTGATGGTAGGCTAAAAACGCCTACTTTTATGAAAAATTGCACTAGTTAACGTAATTTTAATTTTTATAATAAAATAAATAATACACTTTCAAAAATATTTAAATATATAATATTTTAAAATCATGCATTTTTTTAATTTTTAAATTTTTAATTTTGTCTTTTACTTTTTTTTATTCTCTTTATTTTTTTTTTTATTTTATTGTTGCTTTATGTTTTTTTTATGTTATTTTATACAAAATAAACTTCGTTTTAATTTAAATAAATTATTTATTAAACATTGTTATATTTTAATTTATTTATTTTTATTTTTAATAAACGATGGTATAATTCCTTCCTTCTCTTAATAAATTTTATTAAGTATATATAAGAGATGGGCGGGTTGGGTTGTACGGATTTGGAAGAGCCCAACCCTCAAGTTGAGCCAAACAATAGGCCTGGCCTAAATAAATCAAAAATTAAAAAAAAAAAAAGAGAAAATTCTATTTACACACTAAATATTCCTAAAGGCATCCTAAACTAAAAAATATTATATTTAAAATTTAAAATTATGTTTTTTAATATTAGAATTTACTACATTCCTAAAATACCCTTATAGTATACTCCAACCAAACCAAATCTCTTCCCATAATTTTAGTGATACAGTTTTTTTCTTTTTTTTTTCCCCTAAACTGTTAAAAATTCACACCTCAGATTTAAAGAGCCAAATATCAAATGTATAACTTTCTGTTTTTTTTTTTTTAAATTTCAGGGTGTTTTTTTAATTCAAGATCTGTGAGTTCAAAGAAAAAAAAATATATAAAAAAATTCCTTCATATTGGTTTAAATTACGAGAAACATTCATGTGTAGTTGATAAGAAGCTCACGGGAGGGAATTTCTTTTATATATTATTTTTTTCTTTGAACTGCAGGTTTGAACGTATCTTGAATTTAAAAAAAAAAAAAAAAAAAAAAACCTTAAAGTAAAAAGGTCAAAAAAGGTAAAAAAAGAAAAAAAGAAAGTCACAGATATGATAAGATAAACTTGGAGTGTAAAACTTTGATAGTTAAAAAAACAAATATGTTACTAAAAATAGGGGAAGGGATTTGGACTTATTGGGATGTACTATAAGTGTATTTTAGAATTGCACTTAAAAAAAGCGGCTGATTGTATTTTTTGGGTTGGGTTGGGTTGGGTTGGATAGGTAAGTTAAAGGGTCCATGTATAGCCCTAGTTGTTAGTTTCAATTTTAAAGGAGTGTTTTCATAGTTTCAAAAAGGACAAAAAAAAGACAAGCTTTGGGTGTGTCATTTGGAAAATTTGTCAGGAGTGTTAATAGTTTAGTCCTAAACCATTTGGGTGGTGTTTGGAAGGCAGTAGGAACCGTTAGTTAGAACCATTTTTACTATAGCATGTGAGAGCTTTATACTGTAGTAGTTTTTTTTTATTGTTACTGTAGCATGTGAGCTTTATACTGTTCATAACTGAGTTTGTAGTGGGAACCGTAATTCCCACCACTATACCAAATAGCTACTTGGTTTTCTAAATCAAATTGTCTAAGTGGTCTAAAATACGGAAATCATATAAAATATTACTTTTAAAATTAATTGTAGTAAATAACAGGTTTTAAAGATAATTATAGTAAATGTCAAATTAATAGTGTAAATAATTTATTTACTGTTTTTTGTTTACATTATAATATTTCTTATTTACAATTTATGATGTAACTAATATATTTACCACATTGTTTATAATATAAATATTTTTTATTTACATAATAAGCATGTTTTTATATCATAAATCTTTTATTTACTAAAAATACTTTTAAAACTAGATATTCAAAAAGTTTCAGAAATTTAACATTTCTTTCATTCTCTCATAATTATATCATTGCCAACAAAAAAATCTAAAAAAAAAAACTAGAAAGTGAATTGCTTACCCAAAAAAAATTCTAAAAACACAAAAAAAAAAAAGGTGAAAATATTAGGATTTTGAGGGTAAAATGAAAACAATATATTCAATTACTAATGTAGACCAATAGCAGAAGTTCCCACTTTACAAAACGATTTAGCAACCTGAAAACAACTCTTATATTCTCAACCTTATATCCTAAAAACTCACATATTTTCCCTTCTATTATCAATTTCTTTAAGATCTATCCCTTTATGGCCTTCCCATTGTCTCAATGTCTTAACACTAGACAAGATGTGAAGTCTATCTTCTTTGTCAAATCCTTTTCTTCATAACTATTCTTAACCTTAATCGACGGCTATTATCACGTCTAACTTTGACTTAATGTCACAATGGGCTTAAAATTCCCAAAGATTGATGACAATCTGAGAGGTTACTGTCGTAATTCTAAAAAATGAAAGGTTTAATATTTCAATCATTTAACCTTGGGAAGGATATTGTTAACTTCTCCTTTTTTTTCTAGGTTGTTTGGTATTAGCTGTCTAAATTATTTTTTCAGTTATAAACAATATAAAGCTCTCACATGTTACAATAATAATAAAAAAAATACAAAACTTTTATATGCTACAATAAAAAAAAAAAGTTCCAACCAACAAATCTAACCAATTTGTCAGACACCTTTTTCTGTTCCTTCATTTTCTTTAATTAGGGGCTGTTTGGCGTGAGTGGTTTCTACCACAATCTCAGTTATGAACAGTAAAAAGTTCTCACATGCTACAGTAACAAATAAAAAAATTGCTACAGTAAATAGTTCTCACATGCTACAGTAAAAGTGGATCCCACCACTCTTCCAAACACCTACTTAAAAGCTGAAACTGTTCACGTCCAGAAATTGATTGATAGCAAGAAATGAACACTTCTAACATCCCGTGACACAGATTTCTAATATATCAAGAATTCAAGTGTCAAAAAAAAAAGATTTCCAAAATATCTTCATAATACAACCAAA
The DNA here is from genome assembly GCA_946598075.1 of Artocarpus hirsutus. NCBI lineage: Eukaryota > Viridiplantae > Streptophyta > Magnoliopsida > Rosales > Moraceae > Artocarpus > Artocarpus hirsutus. The sequence continues at coordinate 20,012 of CAMOHE010043701.1, read as the reverse complement.
AAAAATAAAAAAAAAAGAAGATAATAGTCGATAATTTTTCCCGAGTCGTAACAACTAACAACGAGCTTGATCAGTGTTCTTGAGTTACCAATTCAAAACTTTGCACAGAATTCTTGAAAATTTTTCAAGACGTCAAACAATCAAGCGTAAACATTAACTATTCCCGAAAGAAAAAGGAAGAACAAACCATCAGCAAGCATATTACATTGAATAATCAATAATTCAAAGCAAAACACAAAACAAGAATGCGAAGAAGAATTTCGAGCTGAGAAAGAAACGTTGATAAACATATAAATTTGGGTTATTTATATTGAAGAAAACTCTTTTATACTCTTAATTAATAAGATGTGTAAAAATTATATGTTAATTTGAGTAAAAAAAAATTAAAAATTGCTATAAATAAAGGTAATTTGATACAGATTTATAAGTCCAAAAGGTAATTTATTAAAATTAAAATTTTAAAAGATAAATTGCAAATGTACTATGAGTTATGGGCAACAATGCAAATGCTTCTTTACCAGTTGTACTGTAGTCTATTTTTTAATTATTTGCTGTTTTTGGCTCACTTAAGAAATTTTTGCCAAGTGTTTGACACTGTAGTTTTCACTACAAACTCAGTTATAAACAGTATAAAACTTTTATATGTTACAGTAACAATAGAAAAAATTACTACAATATAAAACTCTCACATGCTACAATAAAAATAGTTCTCACCATTGATTTTCACTATCATCCAAACACCCTTGTTGCAGTTCACAAATCGGTCTTCTTGAAATTCCCAAAAGCACCCCTTTGCGGAAAAAAAAAAAAAACTCATGGAAAATTGTAAAGCATAGAATCGAGGACTTTTGTCGCGCACATCTCACTCTTGTACCAGTAACCAGACTTGAACCACTTTTCTTTCTTCTGCTACTCATTTTAGAGAGAGAAAGATAGAGAGAGAAACAATGGCGGAGTCGAAGACCGTACACTCACCGCTCGTGACTTACGTTTCCATGCTTTCTCTTCTAACTCTCTGTCCTCCCTTCGTCATTCTTCTGTAAGTCTTTTGATACTTTTGTTTCAATTAGCGGCTAATGATTTTTGTTTCCAGCGGAAGAAGTTTGATTGTTCAATCAAAATCTCATCTTGATTTGATTTAATCAATCTTATTTGTTTTTTATAAAGATTAAATTCATCACTAAAGATCTTTCTTGTTTTCCACGCTCTGAAACCTCTTGTTTTCCACGATGTTTGTATTTTTCTGTTTGGAAACGTAGAAAATTTTGAATCTTCAGATCGTAGATTGCATTGTTGTTTAACCTTTAACTGTCATTAACTTAATCTCGAGCCTGAACGTCGTTTCAGATCCGTACGATGTTTGCTGATCGACATTTCTATCTGTCTCACTCATTTTTCTGTTGTGTATTTGGAAAATGAGGAAGATGAAGATTCCATTAATTTAATATACTATTTAGATTCTCATATGTTTGGCTCAAAAGAAAATGCTAGAAAAGCATAGGAACTTGAAGCTTGGGGTTATTATGGGAAAAGAAGAAATTAATACGATTGCAAGCTTAATTTTCCTACTTTTGTACCGGGAAAATGAAGTGGGAAAAGAAATATCCACCTATGGAGCCTCCAAAAACTATGTTCACTGTGGCATTTTCACTTAATTGCCAAGAAGCCCAGCTATATTAAGAAGATCTAGACCACCTTGTCATGGCTTTCGGAGCAGTTAAAATAGACTGTAACTGTTTGCTCTTTTTCCACTCTTTGTTTCTTGCAATTTGAGCATGTTAAGAGGACCTTGAACAGCTTATAATGTGGCTTCTATCCCTCTTAAATGCAATGTGTTCCACTCAATTTTTGAATTTTACTATTCTTTAAACACCTAATTGTTTCTAATTTGTTGCCAAAATTGACAAAATTGGGAAAGATTGAAATCAAGGTTTGATGTACAATGCAGATGGTATACGATGGTTCATGCCGACGGCTCTATTTTACAAACTTTTGATTACTTAAGGCAGCATGGCATGGAAGGTTTTATCAATATATGGCCCAGGCCTACCACGACCGCTTGGAAACTAATTGCTTGTTACGCTGCTTTTGAGGCTGCACTTCAGCTTCTTCTCCCTGGAAAACGAGTTGAAGGCCCAATCTCTCCCGCTGGGAATCAACCTGTCTACAAGGTGTTGTATCAACGTGACACATGCATATATCAACTTACTTCTATAACAATTGATATCCATAACGATGTACCATAAAAAATTTGAGCCTTCTAGAGAATCGCTGACATTGTATGAAATTCTAGAACTTTAATTGTACAGTCTTTGACAAGTGTTTACAGAATTAATAGTTAATCATTAATTTTGAAAGTTGTTAATGTTATAGGACCCTGGGATGGACATAAGTTTCTGCTACATAAAATATCTTTCATTTTTTTTGCTTATCTTTAGCTTGGGCGTGACACAGGCTAATGGAATGGCAGCATATTTTGTGACGTTGGCTACTTATCTTGGCCTTTGGTGGTAAGGAATTTCCCCATCGAATATTAGCAGTCAAGTTGAGAAGATATGCTTTAGATCCTTTGTTTTAGTTTTTAAAAATTTGGAATAGTTTCTATCTATTTAATGTCACAGTCTCAGGTTTGTTAAATCTTATTATATTGAAATTCACTTACAGAGTTATTAAAACGATCTTTATGATTAATTGCATTATTATGTTATTTATAAGTTGATTTCTTAATTAAATGATAAATTGAGGATAAGATAATGCCTTGTTAAGTTAAACTTTAGATGGTTCATAATCACGCTAATGAATTTGATGAAAAAGGTTGTTATTTGTCGCCTGTTCCCTCTATAGGTAGACAAGTTTCTCATGGAGTTAGATACAAAGGCAGCATATTTCCTCTCTCATCTCCCAAAAAAAAAAAAAAGGAGAAGAAGAAGAAAGAAAGAAAAAGAACAGCTTAGTTATGCTCACTATCTGATTTGAATTATCAAAATCAAAAGGAAAAAGAAAAAAGAAAGATAAAAAGAGAAAAGAAAATGTTGCAAGTGGATTTGCCTTAAACTTTGGTACTAAGCCCATGTATACTCTTATATGAATTTAACTTCGCTCCAGTTACAAAAGTTAAATTGGTATTGAACTCATTTGTGCAACCAATTTCAAATTGCGTAATCCTCTGTGTGAAAAAAAGGCTGTTTTTCAGTGTACATACTACTGTGACCTATATTTTTTACGATGTTTTTATTTGAGTCTGATATGAGCATGGTGCTCCTTAACCTTAATTTCGTACTTTGTAATCATGGCACAGGTTTGGCATATTCAATCCTTCAATTGTCTATGACCATTTGGGAGAAATATTTTCCGCGCTTACTTTTGGAAGCTTGGTTTTTTGTGTTTTCTTGTACATAAAAGTAAGGGCTTTAAACTGCACTAAAAGTCAAGTTTTTTATGGTATAGAACTATGGATATATATGAGACTCCTGCTTTCTGTTGTAAGGGTCACGTGGCACCATCTTCCACAGATTCCGGCTCTTCTGGGAACATCATCATAGATTTTTATTGGGTAAGTCCTTAATTGTGGTTACTTTAGTATTTCTCTTGTTCTTATTAACTACTTTTTGGTTATACTCTATTAGAAAATCTGTGAAAAGAGAGAATGAAAATGCAGGGATAATCGGAAATGATGATCCTATTGGGTTTTTTACATCCTTTTTTTGCCAAACTTCTGGAAAGGTTTCTGGAATATGACATTTGAGGCAACACATTGTGTTTCCGCTATCTGCCTTTTAAGTGATAGGATTAGGTTGGGTTCCCTCTGAGCTCTGCTGACCAGGCCTCCTTAAAAACCTCCAGGAACTTGAAAGGCTTCATCACTGACTTTATCTAGCTAATATGATGTTCTTGACAGGGCTCTATGCTGATATGACTATTTGATGTGCTAAATTTTGCTTTGTAAACATGTGTTTCATTTAACCGTCAACATCAATGGACTTTTAAAAGTTATGCCATGTGTTTGACCAACGTGGCTTCTCTTTTAAGTTAAACGTGTTATAAACAGTTAGATATTCAACAATAGCTGTAAACATAGTTCCTGGTTCCTTTTTATTTTCTCTGCCAACTTTACGTTTATCTAGTTGATAGTTTTCTTGGGAGAATATATGCAATGTGGTTATTCTTTAAGATTTTCTGCAAACAACAATCTCTCTTGAGTCTAAGACTTGCTCTTATACTTTCGAGATACTTATTCCTTAAAATCATTGCTGTCTTGCAGGGCATGGAACTCTATCCTCGCATTGGTAAAAACTTTGATATTAAAGTTTTTACAAATTGCAGATTTGGAATGATGTCTTGGGCAGTTCTAGCTGTAACTTATTGCATAAAGCAGGTATCCACTATTCGAAATTTGTTCCTATATGTTTAACCATTACTTGTCAAGACTGCAATTCGTATCCCTTGCGTTGGTTTCTGCTGCTTAGCAAAAAAAAATTCATTTTTCAACCAAAGTTTAGTTTTGGATTCAAAATGGAAAATTGATATACATTCTTTAGCTTCGTTGACTGCATAAGAGAATTTGTGAAAGGGTGGATGTGACGGGTGACAATCTTAAGAAGGGTGGATGTGACAAGTGAAAGGAGTAGGACAAGTGACAATTTTTCTAAGTTAGCCCTTCAGAATTTGCTAACTTGAGAATCGGTTGAAATGCCATAATTGTGGAATATTTATCTTGTATAATTAACCTCAAAAGAGAGAGCGCATAATGTCACTTTATTGTCTAGTCGGTTACTCTAGAACTCAGGCAGTTGTCCTGGTGGTTGCTTTTTGATGTTGTGGTTTTGTTGCCCGCTGTCATCTAATCCTTTGTTGTTCCCTTTTTCCTTTTGGTTCCAACAGTATGAAGCTAATGGGAGAGTAGCTGATTCGATGCTTGTTAACACTATATTGATGCTGGTGTACGTAACAAAGTTTTTTTGGTGGGAAGCTGGATACTGGAGCACAATGGACATTGCACATGATCGAGGTTCTTTTTCCCATCCTATTTCTGTACTACCAGGATTGATTATGAGGAAATTGGCTTGATTTTCTAAGCTTGGAGTCTTTGTTGGTATTTTTTAATCTCTTGGCATTCTAAACATCAAAGAATTGGTGTAAATAATGCTAGAGTTTCATATGAGAATTCATTAAATGTCAAAGGCATCGCCCTTGATTCTTTACCATTGGTACTCAATCCACTTTACCATTGTTTCTTCCACACTTTATTTGTTCATGCTTGATCTCATTGCAATCATTTGTACCTATGGCTTGACAGCTGGCTTTTATATTTGTTGGGGATGCCTTGTATGGGTTCCTTCTGTGTATACCTCTCCCGGCATGTACCTGGTCAATCATCCCATAAACCTTGGAACGCAGGTATAACACTTTTTTTTTTTCTTCCCTGTAATTGGTCAATATACTTGGCTGATAAAGCACCTTTTTTTTGGCCGTTAGGAAATCATTTTCAAGTTATATTTTCCAAGTTATTTTTTATGATGTGAATCCCTTTTTACACACATGACAGATTCCTTTAGCGTATGCAATATTTTTCATTTTGATTGAAAAAAAGGCACACTTTTAACATAAACGAAGATGGAGGAGTAAGGAAAACGCTTTATTACATAGAGACAATCCTTTCAATTTAAAAAAAATTAAAGAAAGGGAGAAACTCTTGTAAGAAGAAACCAATATGAAATCCAAAAGTTTTCACTTATCCTAAAGAGTATCTTTGAGAGTTGAACAATTTGATGAATCATCTCACTACTTTGTTCTACCGGTCTAAATGCGGTCAAGACTCACAGATTGAGCGATCTTGTTATTGATTTGCAACTTGAACATGGGCTACGAGATCGTTTTGCCACATAAGCTTGTTTTTCAGGTTGTAGCACTCTTAATTCTAATAATCTACTTTATCTTGTTACAGTTGGCACTTTACATCCTAGCAGCAGGCGTCCTTTGCATTTACATCAACTATGACTGTGATAGGCAAAGGCAAGAATTTCGCAGAACAAATGGCAAAGCCTTGGTCTGGGGGAAAGCTCCATCAAAGGTATATGGTCTTCTGGTACTCCTTACGTGGTTCACATCTTATGTTCAATTTCTGTATATCAGCTGTAAGGCTAGCATAAATTTTGCAAGTTTTGTTTGCAGATAGTCGCCTCTTACACTGCCAAATCTGGAGAAACGAAAAACAGCATTCTTTTAACCTCTGGATGGTGAGTTTTCAATTCTTTGAACTTCCTATATATAACCCAAAATGTTTCCTTCATGTTGGTTGTGGAATTTGGTCGAGCATGTTTTTGTTGTTCCACTTGATCCTAAATTGGTGCAATTTCTAGAAGCCTAGAAACCCCAAATATTGAGAAATTTCTAACATGAGCAAATGGTTTTGTGTTATAGAATGCTCTTCGTCTCCCCATAAACATGCTAGAATTTAGAAAGCAAAGCTGTTAATATCTGCGCAAGATTATTATTGACTTATTGTCCCTGCAGGTGGGGATTATCTCGACATTTCCACTATGTACCAGAAATATCAGCTGCTTTTTTCTGGACTGTTCCAGCTCTTTTCAACCACGTAAGTTTTCCTTTTTGGCTTAGGGACAATGTGTTATGTTATTCAGAAAATGTTCCTGAACACACTGATTTCCTCCCGCAGTTTTTACCCTATTTTTACGTGGTGTTTCTTATCATCCTTCTCTTCGACCGTGCCAAAAGGGATGATGACCGATGCCGATCCAAGTAAGGACATACTATTTCTGCTGTTTCTCGTAACATATATCTGGAAAATGCAATGTGGAATATTCAAAGTTTTGTTTTATTCAAAATGGATCTACACAGTTTTAGTAAAGCATCTCAACTCCTTAGACCTCACGAGTGCTGCTAGTTAATTAACTCGTATGTAAACTAATACATTTGAACACGTTTTAAGGCAATTTACAAACTGATGGTATTATAGGGAAATATATATATATATATAGCAGAACTTTATAGTATAGAAAACAAATAGAAAGTCAAGTGATCCTTCCGACTTTCACATAGAAAAAGGGAAGAGGGTTTATGACATACGTAGCTCAACTATTAAAGATCTGTGTAGAAAGTGTCGTTGTTTTTCAATTGGTGACAAGGGTACACCTTCCTTACAGGTACGGAAAATACTGGAAGTTGTACTGCGAGAAGGTTCCCTACAGGATCATCCCTGGAATTTACTAGGAAAATAACCTTGCATCTGCAGCGGTATAAAATGTGTCCTTTTCTTTTTCCTTTCCCTTACATGTTGAATTTGGTCAAGAATTCTACTTTTTTTTGTGACTCGAGAATAGCGTGTACAATATTTGTTTCTCTTCTAGATGATGTATGGTAACTTCCTTTTCTAGTTTCTCCTCTTTGGTCGATTAGTTGATGTCATATTTATCCTAGCTAAGACGGCCAAGGAAAAATTTCTTGCCATGAATTGGTATAATGTTTGGCTTCACTGCGTTTTTAAGACTTGAGGACTGAGTTTACTCGCATGCGAGGCTTATAATGATGGGCGGCAGGCATAATATAATTGTCAGCAAGAGTCATGGTTATTTCTGATCAAAACCAGAAATCGAGATACGGATATTCTCGTGGTTGGTTGGCATAGTTTTGTTAAGACTCGAGTCATTATTACTTTTTAATTAATAGAGATATTAAAAACAATTGAAAATAGATTTTGGCTGTAACTACATTTTAAAGTTATTATAATACTAAGTATTGCACGAGGCATTGGTAGTTCTAAGTATCATTTACCAATAGAAGGGGGTCTCGCAATGTGAATCCAATAAGTAGAGGCCACCTTTTATTAGTGATGGTGTTTGCACTAGTGGTGTCTCTTAAGTATTTTTCTTACAATAGCATTGGGGCACCATAAACACTTGAACCTTATCACTGATAGATTTTTGCTAATTATTACTATTAATCACTGTGTAATCTATGCACACAGTATGTTAGCTTTCGTGGAAGACTATCACAACCGGGGATCTGACAATTTTTTTTTATCCAAGCATACCAAAAAAAAAAAAGATGGCCACGTGAAATGAGGTTCAAATGCACTAGCACAGCTCATTCATTTAAGAATTGAAAAGGGTAACTTGGCAACAGAACAAAAGAAATACGAGACATAATCTGCAATGTACCAAGATATTGCTCAATGGAAGTCATCTATCGTTGTTGACTACAAACTACTTATATGGTACTGATATTGCAAGGACAAAAGAGAGGATAGATATTTTGGCTGTCATCCTCGTATGCTCGGCTAAATCAGCCAGGTCCCACTTTAGGAATGTCATAGTGCTCGCTCATGTTTGCAAGATATTGATTGAAATCCTGAATCCTGTCACGGTGAGATTTGTTAGCTGTCTTGGCCAACCTATGAGAATCAATTTTCTCCCTTTGTTCTATATATCGTCTCTCCACAGGCGTGAGCTGATGATCATAAGAAGCAGCCTTTCCTTCCTCACTCAACTTGTGGGTATCATCGATCTCGTCCTCGTCAGGATTGGTCGGCAATTCCGCACTTCCACCTAGATTAAACAGTAACCAATTTACTCTATTGGTGCATGTCAAACGCACTCTTATTTTCCACTCTTTTGTAGACAAAACAGACCGGTAGAACATAATTTTTGTTCAAAATGTTACGGCATCGAGTTACAAGAATATTTGCCTTGACATATCAAGGAATCTGGCTTGCATATTGAAGAACAGACATAACAATTAGCACAAATTAATCTTTTCTAACCGACACGTTTAGCTGCACTGCGTACTTTGAAGCGTAAAATTTGCAATCTACAAAGCACAGCTACTAAGACAAACATCAAAACAAAATAGTGCTAACAAAAGGTTTCTGCAATTCCTATCTTGAGGATGCTTAAACTCTAGCGTAGTTTATACAACATACACAATTACGCAAGCAACACTACAAGGAAAACATTCAAGCACTAATATGCATTTGCGCACAAGGAAAGAGGAACACACAAATTGCAACTAGACAAAGAAAGTTATGAACAGGACAATAAAAATCAGTTATACTCGTTATGCGCCTTCATCCATTAAAGGTAAAAACCTCGCTTAATATGTATCATGAGAAAAAAAGATGCAACAAGTCATAATTCGGCTAAACAATTTCATGCCTCGATATTGGAGCTAAATCACCATTTGTTAACCGAGTCAGAATTCGGTTAGTTAATTGCAACCCTGCTGACTCAGTATTAGAAGTTTTCAGTTAAGAGTCAGAAACCATCTATGCAACTAAATTTTCCTTTACTTTTCTCTGTTAAATCTTCTAGATATGTCTTTGCAATTATAACCACTATAACCATAATGGAGATTCTGAATGAGCTTAGTTAAAAAAAGGAACAAATGAAAGCCAACAAAGAACAAAAGATCGAAAACCCACCAGCAGGGAGATCATTTTCGGTGTTTTGAGAGTCTTGATCTTGAAGTTTTTTGTTTTTCTTCTTCTTCTTCTTCATACCAGGAGCCTTGACGTCCAGAGCCTTTCCCTTAAGCTTCAGCTTCCCACCAACAACATTTTCATATGCAGACATATTCACTGGCTTGGCCAAAAAAAAAAAATAATAATAATAATAAACCATTAAAAAAACAAAGGATTATGATATCTATCTTAACATATTGGAATTCCACTTTCATGAAAGCGAGAGCAAAACCAGGGAGGGAGAACCCAGAAAAAAAAAGTTTTACTTTTTTTATTTCGTTATTACAAGCCCATTCAGAAAAGTTGCTCCAATTGATTCGGAACCCGTAAAAGATACATCTATGTCTTCTTCTTTTTCTTTTTTTTTTGCAAGAAAAAACTCAATCCTTTTGCTAAGCTTTTTCAGTCAAAAGCCCCAAAAAAATACAGATCTTTCAAATGGAGATTTAATGGAGATCAATGGTCTTTCAGAAACGATACTAATCCCATTCGCGCCATTGAAAACTACAAAAACTCATCAATTCGAAGCTTACATAGACGTGATAAAATCTTCGGTTTTCAGAATTTGGGTCTAAGAAAAGGTTCTTTTAAACAAAGCAAGGAAGTGAAATCTTACCAGAGCCGGACGAATTAATCTTTGTATTGAAATTAAACAAGGAATCTGAGAAATCAATTGAGGGACGAAGCAAAACTGAAAACACCGACGGGAAGGGGTTTAGTTCGATTTATCGACCTCGACATTCAGAACGTGAGACAGAGGGAAGACAAACACTAACCTTTTTTGTTTTATTTTCTCCTTTTTTTGCATAGATAACCCTTAACTTATTATGTTTGACACATCGGTCAATCTGCCGCCCTCTATGCAAAGTCCTTCAGACCAGGACTCTATCTA
>CAMOHE010043700.1:0-29964 GCA_946598075.1 Artocarpus hirsutus | reverse complement strand
GATTTTTCATGAATTTTAAGGCATGAAAGTTTATGCATGTTTTCATGAAAATATTTTTCAAAGTATGAAAGTATAAGTATGTATATATGTATCACCTAAATAAGTGTTGCACACCCTATGTTTATGTTCATGTTTATGATGTCCCAAAGGTTGGACATGTCATGTTTGGTTTGGGCTTTGCAGCCCCTCTCCTCTCATGACGGCGCGCCTATGATGATGATGTTATGGTGCAACACTTGGGCCCCTTAAGATAAAATGGATAAGTTTTAATATGAATGATGTAATGAAAAATATGTTCCTATGAAAATGTGCCTAGTGCACTATTATGATGATGATGATGATGATGATGTTCATAAAATGTTTTAAATTGTGAGAATTACCATGTACTTACTAAGCATAAGCTTATTTAAGTTTTTCATCATGTTACAGATAAGGTTAAGAAAGTTATGGAGTAAGCGGAGGACACATTGACAGGCGTGTGAGCTAAGAAAGATGGTTGCAAATGGAAGAACGCTAAGGAAAGAAGTTTTGAAGGAATAATCTATGATTTTGGATTTTGAGTATGTTTGTAATTTAAGAATAATTTTTATAAATTCTGTAAATGTGTTTTTATTATTTTTATAAATTTTCTTCCGCACTTGAAGTTTTAAAACTTGTTATCAAAATTTTATTTTGGGTTCGGCCTGCCGACCATACTGGTCGGACTGTCGAAGTTTTCCAATCGGCCTGCCGGTTGCCAAGCATCGGCCTACCGATCTTGTATTTTTGAAAACCCCATTCTGCAAGGCCTCGGACGGCCTGTCGATGGGTGACCTTTGGCTTGCCGGTTGAGTTCGGCCCGCCGAAGTGAAAAGTTCGGCCTGTCGGCCGAGACATGTTCAAAGAAATTTTATTCTGTTTTCAAAGGTCAATTTAATTATAAATAATATTAGCAAACTATTTATACAATGTCTATGGAAAAGCAAATTATTTTAATTAAGAAAAATTATGATTTCTTATAATTGTATGTTTGTATTTGTATAAAAAAAAATGTATGTTAAGATCCTGGGAATGCTTTTTCAAATTATGGTTTCAAATGTAAGTTATTAATTTCAATAGTTTGCTACAAATAATGTTTAAATGAATGAATGTAACGACATCTGTGACGTCCGGAAGGGGGGCGTTACATTTGTCCTATAGAATCTCGAGTGAAAAATAAAAGATTCGTGTGATTTTTATTTCGGCAGTTCGGCATGCCGATCTTAAAGTTCGGCCTGCCGATGGAGTAAGTTCGGCCTGCCTATGCGCGAATTAAAAATCACGCGTTTTTACGCGTATCTTATCCGATATTGATCCGAATTTGATTCTGTTTCGAATTTTTGAGACCTTATCTAATAAGGAATGACCCTAGACCCAACCTCTATAAATAGGGAGTGAGTCTCAAGAGTTATTTAGATCGATTGAGAGATTAAGAGTGATACTCTGCTAGTAAGAATCTGAAACTCCTTGAGAGCTCTTGTTCACAAATCACGAACACTAGCTTTGGGTTCTCTCAATTGATTGGAAGGAGAGTCACCTTGAGGAAGAGCTGTACGTGTGAGCCCACACTCACTCCGATCGTGGATAGAGAATAGCAAAGAAGACCAATTGGTTGAGGCTCTTCTGGAACGTTACTTCTCTACACAGATTTTGAGAGCTTTTTGACGAATACAAGGTTAGTAAGATCTGGTTAATTTATACATATAACATGTCAAACTTGTGTTTAGAAAATACTCTGATTTAAAATTTTTAAAATTCCGCTGCGTATTATTTTTCCAACAGAGAGAACCAAAGATTTGAAAGGGGAAGAAGCAGAGGCAAGGGAGACAAGCGAGAGTTATGGCACTAGCTAGAACGAGCTAGAAGATCGAAGTGCCAGACCTGGTGCATAGAAATGCCGGTCTTTGAAGGTCAAAATTTCAATGGATGGGTCTTCCGAGTGGAACGTTATTTCGTGCTATGTTGGTTAAGTGACCATGAGAAGTTAGAGGCAGCAGTTGTAAGCCTCAACGGAGATGCATTGGCGTAGTTTCAGTGGGAGGACCACCAGCGCCCTATCCAAAGCTAGAATGAGCTCAAATCTATGTTGCTTAAGCGCTTTAGGTCCACACAAGAAAGGAACCAATATGAGGAGTTTTTGGCACTTTGTCAGGTGTCTTCCATGTGAGAGTTTCGATTTGAGACGTTGTTGGCAGTGCAGCTAAAAGATGTCTCCAAACTGGTCTTAGAGAGTACGTTCATCAATGGACTTTGAACAAATATTAGGCCAAAATTGAGGATGATGAAACCATAGGGTTTAGGCCGAATTATGGAGATGGCCCAACGGATTGAAGATAGGAACCTACAGTTGAGGGCTTGTAAACCCTAAGGGTATTCCAATTTTGGATCTAAACTCAGTCCCATTTTCCCTGTTGCTTCTCATAAGCAATCCACGACTGGGTTTGCGCGAACTACCACCGCCCCTGAGAAAACACAGAGCTCTACGCTGGCACCGTTCTGCTGGCTCATTGATGCAGAAGTCCATATGAAGAGAGAGAAAGGGTTGTGTTACTGGTGTGATGGAAAGTACTCCTATGGCCACCGTTGTCTAAACAAGGAGCTAAAAGTCCTTGTGACCCAAGTGGAAGAAGAGTAGGAAGAAGCTATTGAGGACATTAATGAGGAGCATCACGTTGAGAAGCTAGTAGAGGTGTCCTTGAATTCAGTGGTTGGGTTGACAAGTCCACGGATGATGAAGCTGAAGGGGATGATCGGGCCTCAAGAGGTAATATTGCTTATTGATAATGGGACAACCCACAATATTATTTCTGCAGATTTGGTTAAAAATTAAAATTGCCATTGGACAAAATGGGTTATTATGGGGTGATAATGGGAACGGGTATTTCGATGAAGCAAGAAGGAATTTGCCGTGGCATGGGGTTGTCCTTTCAAAATTTAGAGGTGATAGAGGATTTCCTGCCGTTAGAGTTAGGGAGTTCGTATGTGATTTTGGGCATGCAGTGGCTGGAGACTTTAGGTGCAATGCAAGTTAATTGGGGGACCCTGACCATGAAATTCAAGGTGGGGAATACACAGGTGTGCCTACAAGGAGACTCGAGTTTATGTCGTACTCCAGTATGCTTCAAGTCAATAATGAGGCCGGTTCGCCATGAGGGGCAAGGGTTGCTTCTGGAGTTGGGTAATCTTTAGGTGCATTCGGAAGACAAGGAGGAGTCGTTTAAGGAGGTGCCAAAATTCCTCCATGGAATGCTATCAAAATGGTCGAAGGTGTTTTAGACTCCAACTGGGTTACCGCTTTTTCACAAAAGATAGCATGCCATTGTACTCAAGGATGGTGCATCGCCAGTCAATGTACGGCCATACAGGTATCCCCAGATTCAGAAGACTAAGATTGAAAAGCTCGTGGGAGAGATGTTAGCAGCTAGAATCATACAGCCTAGCGTCAATCCATTCTCAAGTCTAGTCCTTTTGGTAAAAAAAAGATGGTAGCTGGTGTTTTTGTGTTGACTACCGTGCTCTTAACTGAGAGACAATGCCGGATAGATTTCCAATACCGATGTAGATGAGCTGCTGGATGAATTGCATGGCACGACTGTTTTTTCCAAGATTGATCTTAAGTTCGATTACCACCAAATTTGTGTTCGACCCGAGGATGTCCCTAAGATGGCATTCCAGACTCATAATGGTCACTATGAATTTTTGGTAATGCCCTTCAGTCTCTCAAATGCTTTGGCTACATTTCAATCTCTCATGAATGAAATATTCCATCCTTATCTTTGAAAATTTGTGTTAGCCTTCTTTGATGATATCCTCGTTTATAGTCACACGCAAGAAGAACATTTAAAGCATTTAGAAGTGGTTCTTTAGCTATTACATGAGCAAGAGTTGTATGCAAATTTGAAGAAGTGTAGCTTTGGGCAGACGAGAATTGAGTATTTAGGACATGTAATTTCTAGTCAAGGGGTCGCTGTGGATAGTTCAAAGATAGAGGCCATGTTGAAGTGGTCGATCCTTACAAACTTCGCGAGCTATGGGGTTTTCTTGGTCTCATTGGTTATTATTGTAAATTTGTCACGGGTTATGGAACCATTGCTCTACCTTTGACTAACTTGCTTAAAAAAGGACAATTTTGTTTGGAGTCCTAAGGCCAAGGGAGCTTTCCTCCAGCTCAAGCAAAGAATGGTGGAGGTTTCAATGTTGGCATTACCCTATTTTACTAAGGAGTTTATAGTGGAGGCTGATGCATTAGGGGTAGGAATCAGTGCGGTATTGATACAAGAACAACGACCAGTTGCATTTTTTAATCAGGCCCTTTCACCTCAGAATCATCTTAAATCCGTATATGAGCATGAGCTCATGGCGATTGTCTTGGCAGTACAAAAATGGCGACCTTATTTAATGGGACGGAGATTTCTTATATGCACTGATCAGAGGAGCTTGAAGTTCCTTTTAGAGCAGCAGGTGCTTAGTGAAACTCACCACAAATGGCTAATCAAGCTTCTTGGGTTTGACTTCAAAATTCAATATAAACCTGGGTTGGAGAATAAAGCTGCTGATGCGATGTTCGACTGCCCGCAGCGACTATTTTAGGGGTTTTAACAGCCCCCATGGTTTTTAACACGGATAAGCTCGAGCAACAGGTAGAAATGGATGATCATTTAGCTTGCATTAAGGCTGATTTACTACAAAATCAACAGTCACACCCTAGGTTCGTTTTAGACCATGGGAGGTTGATGTATGAAGGACAGCTAGTAGCGCCAAGGGATTCACCTTTGGTAGCTGAACTGCTTCGAGTATATCATGATAGTGCCATTGGAGGCCATTCTGATGTCTTGAAAACTTACCAATGTCTCACGGCTGAATGGTTTTGGTTTGGAATGCAAACTGATGTGATGTCTTATGTGGCAAGATGTGAGGTGTGCCAAAGGAAAAAGTATATGGCTTTGGCTCCGGGGGAATTGCTACAACCCCTGCCGATTCCAAAACAAGTGTGGGAGGATCTATCAATGGACTTTGTTGAAGGGTGCCCAAGTCAAAGGGATACAATGTTATTTTGGTTATAATAGATTGGTTCAGCAAGTATGCCCATTTCATTCCCTTAGGCCACCCTTACACAGCCATATCAGTGGCTGCTGCTTTTGTCGGAGAAGTGGTTCGTGTACATGGAATTCCTCATACTATTGTTTCCAATCGAGATCGAGTATTCCTGACCATATTTTGGACGGAGCTCTTTAAATAGTTAGGGACTGGCCTCACACGTAGCATTGCTTACCACCCATAAACGGATGGGCAGACCGAGGTGGTTAATCAGTGCCTAAAAACATACTTGTGATGCTATGCTTTGGATGCGCCTAATAAATGGGCGAAGTGGTTACCTGGGCTGAATTCTGGTATAATACCTCTTTTCATACGGCTACTAAGACTACTCCCTTTTGTATTTTATATGGCCGCGACCCCCCGCTGTTGATTCATTATAATATGGGAGCATCACTTGTAGCTTCCGTTGACCAAGAATTAGTAGAAAAGGATGCAATGCTCGACATACTTAAGCAGCATTTGCTTCAAACACAACAAAAGATGAAAGCAGTGGCAGATGGAAAACGACGTGATGCTATATTCTTGGTTGGAGATTTGGTGTTCTTGAAGTTGCATCCGTATCGTCAACGCTCTCTTGCACTTCGACATAATGAGAAATTGGAACCCCACTATTACGGTCCATATGAAGTAGAGGCACGCATTGGGGCTATTGCTTATCACTTGAAGCTACCACCCACAGTTGCGATTCACGTAGTGTTTCATGTGTCTCAGCTTCGTGCTGCAATTGGTGCTACCACACCAGTTTTGAATTGCCAACTCAACTTAATCCGAAGATGGAGATGCTTTCTGTTCCTACAGCTGCTCGCGGAGTTCGTCAGTCCAATCGAGGGGGGAGATCAAAAATGGAGGTACTCATACATTGAGATAAGCTTCCTGACCATGATGATACTTAGGAATCGTTTGACTTGATTGCTACCCGTTTTCCCAAATTTTACCTTGAGGACAAGGTGCGACTTTGGGCAGGGGGTACTAATGGAGCCAATAGACCTCCAATCCGAATCACCTATGTGAGGAGGAGGCAGAGGAAGAAGTTGGAGGCAGAGGAAGAAGTTGGAGGCAGAGGAAAAACTGTCTAAGTTGGCTAACGTGGAAATTAGTCCAAATGTTGAGCTGGAGAAGTCCAAGAGAGCTAATATGGAGGGTGAGATGGATAAGGTGGCCTAGGAAATGACAAAAGGAATGAATCACGTTTTGGGAGTGCCCTGTGAAGATTGTGGAAGCATTGGCATTGGCAATAGGAGAATGGTCAGTTAGTTAGCATGGGCAATTGGGAGATTCGATTAGAGGGAAAAGGATAAAGGGAAGGCAGGGGAAGACAGGAGGGTAACGAGAATTTTCCTGTGAATTAGATTGTGGAATAGAGTGCAAAAGGTCACTCGAAAACCTTCTTATCCATAGCCTTATTTTCTTGCATTGATGTATCAGATTTAGAACTACTCTTAAATAAATAACAAAATTTCTACTACTACCATCCACAGTTCGTTTTAAGTCTGCAAATCTAAAAAAAAGTTGTTTGTTTCAGGGATGAAGACTGAAAAAGGTGGACTCTTACCCTCATGTCGAGATAACAAAAGTCGGGTTGATTAGGCACTAACTTGATTATAACATATATAAAAACTTATGGACTGTCAACTCTGCATTTAAGTTGACTTTCTAAAGAATGTAGGCCCTAACAAGATTCTCCAGCCATTCGGATTAAGCTGGAGAAGAGCGATTCCAAACTCATTAAAAATCTTTGTATGGAAAGGAAGGTATGGAAGGAAGATGCCACACGACAAGATATTAGTATAAACAGATATTGTTCCCTTAAGTGTGTTTGGCACCTTATCCTTGGGCCCCCAACATGATATAGCCAAGGCTAAAAGAAGAAAAGACTCCTAGGACTTCTCTGAGACGACCCTGTGGCGTGCCTTGGAATGGAACCTTGCAACGATCGAATCATCCACATACTTGTCACCAAGGCAATCAGATGCAAACTCTCTGCCTCGAGGTTAATCTGGAGAACGGACATCTCATCCTAAGACTAATAGGAATCCCTTCCAAAAGGTCATCCACTGAGTCAGTCTTGTCCAAGTTGCTATCCTCTAACTTCGGATCTTCCTTGTACTTGGCGATTGGTCTTATCACATCCTCGAGTTCAGGTGGGGTTAGGGCAACCTTCCAAGGACATCTCTAATGACAGGCCTTAAGCTATGCCTCCTCTATTATATTCTCCTCGAGGTCGAGGATTGCAAAGCTACCAAACATAGTCGGTGGTTTAACAAGGTCACAATGCACTACAACGGCCCTACTGACTTCTTGACCACTATGTTTGTCTTTAGTCATTTTCATTGTGCAATATGGAAGCAAAAAATGGAAAAATTTAAGTCATAGCCAAAAAGCCTCTAAGTTGGAAAATCAAATAGCTATACCTAGGGGTTAATTCCTATGTATGAACTCAATGACCAAGTGAATCTTAAATTCAAGAGGTTTAAAGAAAAACCCGAAAGCAAAAATCGTCATAAATGACAAAAAGAACCCCAAACATGAGTTCAAAAGTGCTTAGACTACATCAACAAAGACAAAGACTCTCTATACCCAAAAAAATACGTAAAATAAATGAAAATACAGGGCTTAAGATCAAGAAATAGGGACTTACGAGTTTGGATAATCGCGTATGGAGGAAATCTTCATAGAAAGCCCTTGCCTGCACTGAAAGCTCACTTGAGTGGTGCTCTAAGATGGATGAAGGATTAAAAGTTGAAAAAATTGGAGTAAAAACATGTTTGAGTTGTTTTGGAACAATTTTGGCAGAGTTCGATATGAGAGAAGAAAAGATAAGAAATGAATTGATTTTGTGGGTATTTATTAGCAAAAGGGCATCTCAAATATTAGCCATACGATCTATAGGAAGCTTGATCCAACAGATAGAATGAAGATTCCCATCCAATGGCTGACATTTGGGGGAGAAAACACAACTTTGAACCTTCAACCAAGATGTATTTCCCTAACACATGACATAATTATTGATATTTGCGATTTGACAACCTAGGCATCTCTTCAGCTCCACAATCATCTTTGATTGTCAAAAGACCCACAGCTTCTCGAGCAAGACATTGACCAACTTTGACTGTAGATGACCTTGAGCCACTTCGACTACCGACCAAAGAAGTACCTCAAGCTTGGGGGCAAATATTGTCGGCTATCAAGAAAGGCCTAAGTCGATTACTAGGCCTAGGAAGGCACGAGACAGATCTCGATCCATATCGTCTCAGGGATATCATAGAAAATGTATTTATTAGATAATACCAAAGAAGTGTAAAATGGCCAAATCGTGTCTTTATATAAACTAGAATATCTCCGAGATGACACTAAACACTTAGTCTTATCAAAATCTACAGAATCAAAGATACTTAAAAAGGATAAGTCCCATAAGAGATCTCAAAGATGTTATTTAGCCAATGAGATAGGAGGTTATCATATATTAAAATTTAAATTGTAACTAAGGGATCAGACTATAGCCGACCCTAGAAAACTATAAATAGAGGCTAACTTTAAGAAGCAACCTAAGTCTAATTCCTAGCACAAACCATCGTAATCAATTTTTCTCATAGTGAAATATCCCCACATCTAAGAAAACCCAAAATGGACGTAGCCTTCAGTTGAGGTAAATCACTATAAATTGTTGTGTTATTGCTATTGTTTTTCCTTCAATGTATATCTACTTTATTCGTGAGTGATTATCCTAGTGAGGAATTAGAGGGATCCTTGTTAGACGAGTTCTACCTGTCAACAGTTGGCACTAGAAGGAGCGCCAAGAAAAATTCTCCTAGTTTTCTAAAAGAAACAATCCTTTAATGCTTCAATGGCGAGAGCTCACAACAAGACTACCAACCAAAGCCAGAACGATGTAAACAACCATCGTAATCAGAACGAAAGAAACAACAATGTTCCACTTCAAGACCCAAGACAAGACCTTCCACCTTTTGCTCCTCCCGTCCCTCAACGAGATCCTCCACCACCACTAGAAGGTGCCCCTTAGGACCCGAACATGGTCATTTAATTCCATATTGGTATCCTGACTCAAAATTATGAAAATCTAATGCAGGTGTTTCAACGCATTGAAAACACTCTAAATATTCTCCGACCACCAGCCAACAACAACCCCTACCAGCGCAAGGAAATCATAGGGACTTGCAAGAACGGATTGGAGATTCTAAAGATGTGTAGTCACAACATGCATGGGCATCAGTCTCACAAGGAAGTAAACAGAGGATAGCCCAAAGAAGGCACGTTGCTACATAAGTCAAAGTCGAGAAGGTCTTCCCCTATTCGTCCCAAGATAGAATGTCCCATATGGCTCGGTCAACAATCATCAAGCCAAGGGACGACAACATGCTGACCTTAGGAACCGTATCTAGGCATGATAGGCTGAAAGTTAAGGGTTTCGAAAGATCTGTGGTCAGCCTCCAGGGAGTATCTTAGTTTCTAAATATTTTTAACAATTATAAAACTACACACTCAAGATAAATTGATTAATATTACAAAAATAAATCTTTGTTATCATTATAACTTAAATAAATATATTACTTGAAACATTGAGGCCAACAGTTTTAACAATAGATCTTGGCATGGAGGGAAGGTAGCGATAAAAACCTCATGGGAACAGAAACAGGGCTTGCAATGGCAAATTTCCCAGAGACGGAGCTGCTTTGCCAATGGTAAAGAGTTAGTTCTTAATCGACTTTTTTTTTTTTTTTCTTATGAGAGTAGTTTTAGTTTTAACATTTATTTTATTCAATATTTCAGTTTATCAGTATTTTAAGAGTATTTAATATAGATA
The DNA here is from genome assembly GCA_946598075.1 of Artocarpus hirsutus. Lineage (NCBI taxonomy): Eukaryota > Viridiplantae > Streptophyta > Magnoliopsida > Rosales > Moraceae > Artocarpus > Artocarpus hirsutus. The sequence continues at coordinate 20,027 of CAMOHE010043700.1, read as the reverse complement.
AAGAATGGCCTTAGTACTTTTAAAAATTGAATTGCTTTAATAGGTATTTTATTGTTTTTACTAACACCTGGGATGTTTTTCGCCTTTGATAATATGAGGGGATAGAATAAGTATTTTGGCTAAACACAGTGGTTGTTTCGGATGGTTGCGTACAAAATTCAGATTATTGAGGATAGTTTTGGTATTTTATTAAACTTTTACCAGTTAAATGTGGTTGAGGATTGATGAGACTATTTTAAAAAGTAAAAGAACAATACGTGATATTTTGAAGAAACACATACGAAAATGTGGGCATTTAAATAATAAGAAAAACAAAAGTGATTTTTTTTTTCTTCTTGAGCTTAGAAGTAGGGGGATTCGACCTCTTTATCTTATTATGAAGTCAGGTGTGGTTTTTCTGTTAACCTATTCCTATAAAAGTGATATTTTGACTAAACTAATTGGGTGTTTTGGGTATTTTTCCACTGAGAACCCAAAATAAAAAATAAAAATATTATGCACTGCAGGTATTCAGTACTACTAAAGATATTATGGGAGCAAAAGGAAGGAAAAAGATATATGTGTGGACGCTACTGCAGTAAAAAGATGTAACCAAGTGAAGATGGCAACCACCAAGTACCAAACCCCCACCTAAAAAAAAGACTACCAACTATTGGAAACAAAGATTATGACTAGGTAGAGGGGATCTATCATTATGTTATTTATAGATCAAAAAAGGGGAAACGAGAAAGAAAGAAGAGGTAACTAATAAGAACATGCATACGTATGTCATTCCTCGCATTATGTAATCTTTAAAGGGGGGAAAAAAGGCAACTAAATGAAACATCCATATGCATATTATATAATCTAATAAGAGCAAGACAAACAAATATCGCCAGATTAGTTTTTAGTGAAATTATACCACCCAGTGTTATTTGATAGAAAGCAAAAAATAATTAATCATTAATGACTAATCTTACACAGCATTTAAAATTTTCTCAAGATGAAAAAAAGGCAAAGATAAATAAAATAAACAAAATAAAATAATCATATAAGGTCTGAATGACCGCTCTTGTAGCAGAAATTGGATTTACCTTGATTTCAAGTGTGAAAGAGTATGCATATCTGGTTTGTTAATCGAGAAATCTGTACTTTCGTTTGTGATTGGAAAACATACAAAATGGCAAAATCCATGAAATGCAGTCTCTCAATTACTTCCATGCAACTGAATCAATCTCATCTCTAGCTGACTTGTACAGCTCGAGCCGTTTAGCAATGGTTGCTCTCCTCTCCATCAATGCTGGATCCTCATCCAACATGGCACTAAGCCTCTCTTTCTGCACATACACATTCAAAATTTCATCTTCTTCTTATAAAAATAAATAAATAAATAACAAAAAAAGACATTTCCTCGTAACAACACTAACAATTAGATGCCAACTACTCATCATTGTGCTTTGAATTGTATTGTACCCCTGCTATTTTCATTTTTAATTAATAGCGCCTAAAATCATCTGTATCTCATCTCATAAATTCATGTTGTCCTCGACATAAAAGTTTTTAGAAGCAGGTTCTACATCATCCACTGTATAGTTAAGAATAACAAGACGAGACTAATATTAAGTTCTTAGAGTAAATCAGTTTTAAGTCGTAACATACTACTTTTACTTTCACCAAGAATATATCTCTCCAATGTCTTGGAGAAGTATTGGCTTGCTTATGTACCATTGCATAATTATGAATAGAACAATGCTATGGTTTGATTTAATAAAATGCCGAGACATTTACTTTTTCCTTCAGCCACAACAGTGACAAAATTTTTAAAGCTTCTTAACGTTCTAAGCTTTGGCATGTGTAGCGTTTTTTTCCAGCTCACCTCAAGCTAGTTTGTAGTATTTCTTTTCATGGAAAAGCAATTAAACATAAGGAATGGAAAGAGAAGTTGCACTTTCCATAGTAGCTGCTTCTAGTTTAGGAAACTTATGGATTTCTTTATTCCATGTATCTTTAATCATATTTTTATTCTTTTGTTCAACCAATATTGCTAGCTTCTTTTATATTGAACATCTTTGTTGGACAAATCATAGAAAGGACTTCTTGTTGGTGCAAAAGTCAAGAATAAGCAACATACTTGACCGAATGAAATTGAAAAAACCCTTTTACCTCTCTCCTCCCAACTTGAGCATAGAAGTGGCTGAGCAGTGATCTCTTGGCCTCTCGAACTTGACAGTAAACCACGGCCTTCGGAATTGAGTTCTTCAGTGTGTCACAAACCATGTTAATGTAAGAATTGACATTTGATCCTGATACATAATACAGAATCTGTCTCAGCAATCATAGTCGATCTTTTTTTTTTTTTAACCTTGCAAAATGATAAATGAGATCCCGTTTTGAAAAGTATAAACAGAAGGATTAGAACTGAACAAACAAATCTGGTCTACAAGAAAAGAGAAACCAAGCTGCATGCATATATTTCATGTGATTGGCTAAATGTGGAGACTTAGCATGATATATGCGAGTATGTGGTGATGAACCAAGCAGAAAATGGTATACCAATCCTTCTGAAATGGTTATCCGAGTAACGGTCAGCATTTGGTCCTGTAGGATTTGGATTCTTCTCAGGTTCAAGATGAAGCTTCCGGAAAAAATCCACAGTTAGATAGCTAGATTCCATATCCACCAGTCTTAAAACTGTTTTCCTGCTGTCTTCACGAAATCTTTCTAATGCTTCTGTGGCAGCAGCTGCTATGTCAGTTTGAAGTGTAGGAAATCTTTTCAGTTCCTGTGATGATCATCACATAGTCAAGTTCTGTCCATATTTTAGGCATTCAAAAATCTGACTGAACAATAATAAATTTCCAAGGCTGCCGCTCATTCTAAGTCAGTATGCACCCGTACTTGCTATGCACAAGCTCAATCGCTGTGTTAAAGCACTTTAGGGGTTTTGACATTTTATTTTGCTTCAGGGGACATAAAAGCACAATTATTTTCTTGACCATTCTCCTACATGCAAAAGTTTTGGTAGCAACTTTTCTACAGATGGAAAAGAACAAGTAGACCTCCAACCAGTTGACTGCAGCATTATCTTGAAAAGAATTGGTTTCGTGTGACAAACCAACTTAAAAATGCTAGAACGATTCCCTTTTTCTTTGTTCTTTTTTTTTTCATTTATTTAAAGGAAGAACAGAAACAACCAGTAGAAGATTTTTTTTTTTTTACCTCGGTTTCAGCAATTGACTTTCGTACGAGTTCTTTCAAAACATGGTGCACCTGATTAGAGACGAGAAAAAAAAATTATTCAAATCCAAGATGAAGTACATCGTGTAATCAATATTAACAAGACAAAAACAAAATGATAGCATCAAGAACTCTATTTTAAAAACTACTTAACTGCTAAATGCCAAATCCACCAAAATTTCAGCCATATATTACTATCCTTTTTCTTTTTTCTAGTCCCAAAATGCCAAAAATGATTTATGAAAAGTTTGACAGTACAACTGTAGCGAATATTACCGCATCAACAGAGGCTTCAGCTGGTCCTTTGAAATAACCGATAGAACCATCAATGAGCCTTCTATACCCTTGCTCTGGAGCAATTAAGTGAGGCTGATAACCATCAGCCTCTGAAACGACTCTCTGGACATTTTTAGTGGAGAAATGTCGGTCAAAAGGGAGTTTTTTCAAAGCAGCTGGTAACTGATGATCAAAAACTCCATATATTCGATCTCCACCAGGTCGCCTGAAGTACCAGCACATTTAATTTAACATATTGCATCACTCCTAATAGTTGTTGCATCAAGTCAACGTTTTTAAGTCCATATTAGTTAACAAAGGTTGAATTAGCTTAGAGAAAGAAAAAGAGAAAAAACAATGAATCAGTTGCTACGTTACAGTCTCTTCAGAGAATTAACTGTTAGAGATGCAAATTATTAAAAGATTACCTCAAAAACCGAGCACAACTAGTATGTAAGCATTTAATTTTTGCGTTGATCTTTATAGGATCTTAATTGAATGTTGTCTTTTATTTCCTTTTAGATTGCAATGGCTCAAAAAGAAAAAAAAAATTAAATACAAAGCCTACACCCCACATCAACAGCAATTTTTAACTTTGTATAGCCTCAACGAAATGGTTCTCCGTATCACCAAAGTGCACAACTGGTCTGAGATATTGCCATCAAGAGTTCATAAAAGATATTCCTTTATGACCAGTCAGGAACATAGCAAGGAACGAGTCAAATGAGAATTCAAAATGGATAATTCTCCAAAAGACTGGGCATGAGAAAGATGGCAGGTTCCATTTATATTATTTATTTTCAGTATCTGTTCTATTTTGGTTAAGAAACTCGTTGAACAAAGTAAAATGTTTTCTCAAAATGAAATTTGTTATCCCATTGGAAAAGCATGCAGCCATGTGGAACTCTTTCACCAAAACTCAAGTTAAATGCTAAGCAGAAGTTGAGGAACATACCCTCCATCCAAGTGCTCCTTGAACACACGGTCAAAAGCACGACACAGTTCTAAAATTGTGTAGAGCTGGGCCTGCAACACCATGGCAAATCAAATTCAATTGGATTATGCAAGTTTAGTCAGAACCAAGAAAGAGATCAGGTCAATCCCTACCCCAGAGTCTACTGCAATTGGCCTGCCAATACGGTCTAACTCGGCATTAAGCTCGTCAATGGTTTTATTGATTAAAGAAATGATACTTGGTATGCGCTGCCTGATTACATTCTCCAAATGCTGAAGACGGGGAAGAATAAGAGAGAAGTTGGAGAGAGAATAATTTTGAAAGGTAAGGTCATATAAGAATACAAAGAGATACAGCATAAATATGTGATGGACAAAATTCGACCTTAGATAAAAGTTTAGCAAGATATTCCGCCCCCATCTTATGTGCCAAGTGTCCATACTCAGGACTGGTTTGAAAGTATTCCCGTTCCTTTCTACGTGCAGCCATCATATCGACATTCTTGTTAATATCGGCCTGCGAACGGTTCACAATTCCAACCCATGGATGTTGCAGTCTGTACGACCTTCCTTCAAGAACCTTAAATATTCATAGAAACTAAACATTATGACTTGACCAGATCTAATCGAATGTGAAAATATCACAAAGCTTGCTAGCATAATGTAATGAAATAAACTAAACAGTATGCATGCAAGCATCAAATTACTTGTCTATACATACATGCATGTATATATGATTAGGTCTTTAGGTGCATGTATGTACAGTGCATGATAAGAAGCTTGAATGAATGAATGATACAAAAATACAACAATAACAGAAACTAAAGAATTAGAAGTTAATGATATATAGAAGGAAAGGCCCAAAGCTAACAAAGAGCCTTCCAATCTGATGAATGGAGAAAATGGAATATTTTGAAATTCATTAGGCAGAGAATCCTACGAAGACCAATAAGCAGGAAATGAAAGTTAAATTTAACTGGCTAATTTCCCAAAAAGGGATTTGGTTACATACATCCACTGCATTGGTTCCCTTGTCCATTAGATCAAGTTTTGTTAGCACCCCAAATGTTCTTTCACCTGAAAATATCAAATCATAAATGGAGTGAATTATTTGCCCGAATAAAAAGCACATAGGAATGAAAAAAAATGGTATCATAGCCAATGTGGCATTGTTCATACTACCTGTAGGATCAACTTCTCTTGCAAGTTTTATTGCATCTGACGTAGCAATATCTTGATTTGCAGGAGATATAGCCAATATGATGCAGTTAGGCTGCAAAACAGAGAAATCCATAACTGGGTGAAAAAAGAAAACTTCGAAACTTCCTTTTATTGACTATAAATAGTATTTAGACTCTCTGCATATTATTGAAAAAAAAGAGAGATTATTAATGGAAATAAATGGTTAATAAATGCTCTTATTCGAATTTAACCAAAAGCATTGAAGGAAAAAAAATCACTAAATGCATAAAATAGACCCCTGACATAATATAGTACTACATGGTTTTTAGTAAGACATCCCCACCTCTAGCATTCAATCCTACTAAGGTTTGATTGGTTTAACTGCTTTTTCTAATAATCAGCAACCAAAAGCATTCAAGCAAAAAATACCAAATGAATAAATAGATCATGGTCATAAGTAGTGCTACATGGTTTTTATAAGCCCTCCCCATCTCTAACACCCAATCCCACAATGATTTGATTGATTGTAACAGCTTTTTGTAATAAACATATATATTATACTTACTCACATATACAAATAAATACATGGGTAGACCTGCTCTTTTTCAACATATATACACACAAACACGACAATAAATATTAATGCATGTGTGGGCACAAAGAAATTTTCATTGTTTGGACAATAATATTAAACCATTTTATGTTTCAATTTTCCAAACTGTTTGCTGCTCTGAAAAGCAGTTTCAGCAACTTCAATAAACATTACATGAAGGTTGAATCTTTCACCCTCATTTTGCATTCCATTTCATGGTGCACATGACTTAGTAGATGCTCTTTCTCATATTGCACAAAGCATAGTAGCGAGGGTGGTAATACTGGATTTGATAAATAATTTTGGAGGAGACGGGCAACAAGCTTTTGAGAAGCAAGGTCAACATTTTTAAAACGTTACTTCCCCCAGCAGCAGCAAAAAAAAAAAAAAAAAGTCCCTGTTTTCTAACCTCATGAAAAAAAAGGTTCTTTTTTCTTTAAAGAAACTTTACATCATGTCTTGTTCTAGATTTTTGTTAATTTATCAATTGAAATGTGGTCTAAATCTCAGCATGGTTGATTTCTTCCTGTCTCATTTGTCAAACGAGACTCCAAGCCTAAGTCGAGCATTGCCAGCTTTTTTATTTTAAAAATTCAAAATAAAGATAAAAAACATTATGAATCATATCCTCACCTTCTCAACATAAGTACGGACCATATTTTCAATATCTTCAACAATACTGTCTGGCTGCCCCTCTGCAAGAGACAAAATTTAACACCAATCCACTAGTTTATGATATCAAGAAATAACCTTATTGTCTTTAAATGAACCAGATAGACAGATCATGAGAGAGAGAGAGAGAGCAAGATTAGAGTTATTACCTACGGCAACTTTTGTCAATCCAGGAAGATCTATGAGGGTCAAGTTAACAACTGCCAGAGAAAACATGATCTTAGAGTCATCAGACAATTCCAACCAGCATGGAATTAAAGAATTTCATTAAAAAAAAAGAATGAACGGACTGTAAGTGTAAGTTAATCATCTGACGTCGTCATATATATATATATATTTTACAGTCTGTAAATATGCAGCTGGCATCTGGCACCTGGCAGAAGTTAGAAAACTCCAGTAATAGCCATTTCATTTAGTATTTAGAGAGATTACATGTTCTTAATGCACAAAGCATCACAAAACAAACTTTAGAAAGAGAGAACAAAACAGTGATAACTATGGAAAGAATGATGCTTGTTTACTATGTCAGTTTCATTTGAAAAACTTCCATTCAAATGCTCCCAGAGGAAATGCAAACACAAACCATTTGGAGAGTATATGCTGAGATGAATAGGATGGTTAGAGATTTGCTTTGTTTTTCCAGTAATACGATCCGTTTCATCTTGGATCTCCTTTCGCACAGCAGCTGCAGAAGTTAAGGATGTAGGATGTAAAACAAAGAAGACAAAAAAAAAATAAAAGAACAGACAGATTTTTTTTTTTTTTTTTTAAAAAAGGTCTTAACAAGCAATACATGTCTTGTATAAAAGAGGTAATAATTCCTGTCAAAATTGACTCACCAAAATCAGTAAACTTCTTTCTAGGAGCATGAAGAAATTCTGCATAATCCGCCTGCCCTTCGTTCGTCTGATGAAGTTGCAACACCAATGGCCTCCTCGTAACAATACCTTCCAATCAAGGAAAGTTAGTTAGAATAAATTTAGGATTTTAAAAGAAAACCTATAAGCAAATCTATGTGATCAAAACATCCTCAAAGTGGTATAACAGAATACAAAGATTCATGCCACCAATTAGGATGTTATATTCATAAAAATAAATAAATAAATAAATAATACCCCGCTTGGCTGCTGAAAAATTCTAGGAAACTTGAAAGAAACTCGCAAAACGAACATTTCCTCAACTTGTCTCAATTAGGATTAAAAAAAAGTTAAAAAAAAAAAAAAGCTTAAGTTAATTCCGTTACCAAGCTCGATGCAGAATTTCGCCAACCAGATTACAAGGACGAATAAATCCTATTGAAATTTCACATTTCCCATTTCCTTTATCTTTTGAGAAACCAATCACAATGCTTAAGAAGATTATACAGAAAAGAAAATAGAAAATCAATACCAGATCCACGAGGCAAGAAATCCCTCCCCACCACGCTCTCCAACACCGACGATTTCCCGGAACTCTGTTTCCCACATCAAGAAAAAAAAAAATAGGGCATTACACAGCGCCAAGAAAGGAAACGAAATCCCCAGAAGAAATCACAAAATAAAAAGAAAAAGAAAATAGACATGGAAATGAAACCTGGCCTCCGACAACGGCAACCGAAGGCAGAGCTTCCCAGAGCGACATTCCCTCGCCCCCATGGTCGCCCAAGACTGTGCAAGCTCGTTGGATTTTGTTGACCAGACCGATCAAGCTCTGCATTGTCGCCATGTTTGAGGAATCGAAAGCGATAAAGATCTACCGGCTTCTGTTTTTTTGTTGTCGATCTAAATTTAGAAATGAAATCCGACAAGCGATTTGATTGGGTTGAATCGATCTGAAGAGAGAATGTGAAGATCGAGAAAAAAATGGAGTTTGTTTTCAGAGCATTTAATGATCTGAGTTCGGTGTAGAGATCTAATCTGAGAGAAAGAGAGAGAGTAAATGGAAAGAAAACTGTTGCAATGGAGATTGTTGCATGTATTTTTGGGTTACGTAATATTGGAGTAAAGATTAAATTTTTAAGTTAGCGTTGAAATTTTTTACCAAAAAAAAAAAAAACTCGTGTTGAAAATTCCTCAAAAAAAAAAAAAGTTAGAGTTGAAAAATGACCTCTCAACTACAATTTGAATTTTCTTTTTCCAGCTGGAAAAGTTGTGGGACATGAAACCCATATAATTATTTTCTCTATTGTATAATTGATATTTTTCTATCTTTTTTTTCTTTTTTTTTTAAGGAAGAGAAAAAAAAAATGAAGAGGAATTTCCTTGTTTTGTTTTGTTTTAGAAATATTTTCCAAGTTTTTTTTGATAAAAAAATGTTTTAGAAAACGAGCCGTAAAAAGTGCTTGTTGAGTTTGTATTTTTGAAAATGAATTGTATATTTTATAGGCTTTGATTGAACGATTCTAACTATTAATTGTAATTGCAAATAATATAAAGTTTTTATACTTTACAATAAAAAAATACAATAAAAATTCTTACAGGGTTATTTTAAAATGCTTATAATAATTTATTGAGTGTTGAAAAAATATGATTTAAACTAATAATTTAAACCATTTTTAGTTTTATAATACATTTTTTTTTTTTAACATTATACTACCAAAAGCTTCATATACTAAGGACCAAAAGTTTTGTTGAATGAAACTAATAACCATACATGGAAGAAATGCCCTCTGTTTGTCTGAGAGAGAGGTCGTCATCCTCTTTAAAAATGTTGAACTCTTCTCCCAACGCCTATTCTCAAACCCTACCTCTGAAACCTCTCAAACCCTATTCTCCCATGACATCCTACGAATAAAAAGTTCGTAAACACTTCTTAAAGACCAGAAAGGAAGGAGAAAAGAAAAGGTTTAAGAATGAAAATAACCTTTTCGGTCTTCAATGGCTCAAAAGTCTCATGTTCAGCTTTAAAATTTTTACTAACAATCTACAAACAGAGACCAATGTAGACAATCGGAGGAAGAATATCTCCACTAAATTCTTACCAACTAATTGTAAATACAATGATTTCACCATAGTGAAATTAGAGATCAATTGGAAATTTTTAAGACAGTTTCAGCCATGAAGGCATGCATCAAAGCCTCAAAGGACATGTCTAGAGTCAGTGGCCAACAATATTATGACATGTAAAGATACACATCTGAGCTGATAAAAGTTCTGCAATGACATGGAAGAAAATCAAATAATGTGTAATTCTTCAATATAACTGTTAAATTTGCTTTCGGACCCATTGTCAAAAATACTATTATTATACATGTCGATGTCTGAAGGCATGATTTGGTCAGTCTTAATCCCACAATAGAAACGACTTAGCTGCAGCTCCACTTTTTGCACCAAAAATATTTGTGGTAACCAACAGAGCAAACAAGGTAGCACGTTGATGATCCCAATAAATATGCATAAGGCACATCCTTTGCTTGATTAATGCTTTAGTAGTCGGCCCAACTTATGGCCTTGACCATCCCTTGTTAGAATTACTTCATACAACATCTATTTGAATCCTTGCAAAAAATCTTGGCCAAGTATGTAACCTCGCAAGCTAAACTTCTCCACCATCTACATTACCAACTGGAATTTTAATTCCTCTTTTAAACATTTCAGCATACAAACCCGAAACTGCAACTTTGTTACCTTCCTTAAGATAGCCTCTAATTAGAATATTGTAGACAGCAAAGTCAGGAGAAATTCCCCTTTTTAACATATCATCAAAAACCTGTTTGGCTTCAACCATCAGCCCCTTATATGCTAAACCATTTATTAGGGAGCTAAAAGTTAATAAATCAGGTTCAACTTCTTCTTGAACCATTCTATTCTTCAGCATAAAAGCCTCCATCAACTTTCCTTGCTTGCAGAGCCCAGCAATCCAAGACGTATAGACAAATTTGTCAGGAACAAACCCTGCCTCCAACATCTCCCTGAAAACCTTTTCAACTTCACCTAAGTGTCCTTCTTTGCACATCCCATCAATAAGCACCGTGTATGAGATTTCATTGGCCTTCTCCCTGGAGAAATAGCCTTTGGCCTCTTGAAGATATCCATGTTTGAATAAACCGTCCATTAAGGTCGAAAGAGTTACAATGTCGGGTTCAAAACCCCTAACCAATATCTCCCTATAGACCTCCAAAGCTCTTTTTATATTCCTGGCTTTAAAATGTGCATCCATAATGGTGGTTAACATGATCTTATCTGGAAACAATCCAACCTCAGTCATATTTCTCATAACCTCCATTGCTTTATCTAACTGACCATTTTTACAAAAACCGCAGAGAACCACCTCGTATGTGGTCATATCAAACCTCAGACCCTGATCACACATTTTAGTCATATACTTCAAGGCACCATCTACGTTTCCTTTTGTAAAATGCCCATCAATGATTGATGTGTAAATGACAGAATTAGGCTCAATCCTGTCTTCCAACATCTTAGAAAACACTGACTCTGCTCTTTCCAACTCCCCTCGTTTGCAAAAACCATCAACTAGTGCAGCATAAGTAACAACATTAGGCGAGACTAAAGACTTCTTCATCTCCTCGAACAACTCAAACGCAACTTCCAAATTTCCGCCTTTGCAATGCCCGTCAATCAAAGCGGTAAAAGCAACCAAATTCGGCAACACCCCAACATTCACCATATCCCTAAACACCTTATAACCCATATCCAATTTCCCAAATTTACAAAACATGTCAATAAAAGTACTATAAGTAACCACATTAGGCAAACAACATTTCCACATCAAACCCATATACACAAACGCCTCTCTCTCCATTTTCATCTTGGAAAACCCATTAAAAAGTATATTAAACGTGACTAAATCAGGTCTAAGTTTCCCTATTCGCATTTTCCTAACAACAAAGCATGCTTCTTCAACATCAAGATTTTTACAGAACCCATCAACCAAACAATTGTAAGTCACGACGTCGGGAAAAAAGCCGAACTTCGGCATCGACTCGACGACATTCCAAGCGAATTTTAGGTGACCCAATTTGCAGAGAAAAGAGAGGACAGAATTGAAGGAAGAAGGGTGAGGAACGTACCGACTGGAGAGGAAATGGGAGAGGATTTTGAGGGAGAGATCGCCGCAATTGGAGGCGGTGAGGCGGTGGAGAAGCTTGTTGAAGGTGGAAGGTTTTGGGAAACGAGAGGTTCTTCGCAGGTAAGCGAAGAATTGGAGGGCTTCTCTGACCATGCATAGATGGTAATTCGCAAGAGCAAAAGAGGGTTTTGGCCTTTAGGGTTTTAGAATTTTTAAACTTTGAGGCCTCCGGACAGGACGAAGTAAAACTACACCGAAGTCAAACGATAAATTCCTCTAACGTGTTTTTTTTGTAAAACATACCAAATACGAGTTGTATTTTGCCTAAATATTACTTTTACATCCTCCATTATTTAAATACCTAAAGTGTCCTTTGTATTTATAAATCATACATAAATTAACCCCCGCAACAATTAAATTTTTAAAATTTGAAGATTATCATTTCAATTTATATTAAACGTTACTTTAAGAACAAATTAACTGAAAATTAAATAAAAACAATTTAATAATGTGTTTAATCGTCTATAACAAAATTTGGGTAGACTAATTTTGGTTTTTAAAAGACTTAAATTATTTGGGGATATGTTAAGTATGATTTTAGAAGCATAAAGGCAGTATTTTGAGCATTTGAATAATAAAAGTGGTAAAAGTGATGTTTAAGCAAAATACAAAGAGAGCCTTGAGGCTTTTTTTCTTTATTTTTTTTGGTTCAATTTTGTTCTTTCTAATTACTTAGAGTACATTTGGCAATCGCGTTTAAACTACATAATTGAAACTAATACAATGTAAAGCTCTCATAAGCTAAAGTGTAAAGCTCTTAGGCCATGTTTGTTACCTAGGATTAGGATTGGGGCTAGGATTATTTATCCTAATCCCACGTTTAGTGCTCATTTTGGATTGGATAATTTATCCAAACAATCCAAAATAATCCCATAGACGTGGGATTAATAGTCCCTCAAAAATACATAGGATTAGGCCAGATTGCAATATATCATTTTTTTTATACGAACTATAATGTTTCTACCAGCTACCCATACAACTATACACCACACTGGCTACCAATCCTCAAAAATTTGCCACCATCCATCACCGGAGATCGTAGTCACATTTAGTAAAGTTTAATTTGTACTTAAAACAATTTGTTTTAAGTACAAATTAACTAAAAAAATTAAATAAAAAACAATTTAATAATGTTTTAAGTCGTATATAGTAAAGGTTGGATATAGTAATCTTGGTTTTTAAAAAGTTAAATTGCTTGAGGGTATTTTAAGTATGATATTGATAGCATAGGGGTATTTTGGGCAATTATATAAAAGAGTCGTAAAAGTGTCATTTAGGCAAAATTCAAAAACTATTTTAAGTACGGGCAAACATTGGGTGGGTAGGGTGCTTTTTTTTTTTAATTTCAACTCACCATATCAAAGTTTAGGTGGGTTAATTGTAATTTTAATCCACCCAATTAACCTAAATTTTAAAATCAAACCACACAACTAAAGTTTGGGTAGGTTGGATAGGTTAGTCGAGTTGAGTGTTATGAAAGTTAAAACAAAAACAAATCAAAACTAACATTTTTAACCCAAAATGAACCAAAAAACTAAAATTCATAATTTATAGGCCTTCTGAAGTTTCAACATTCTTTCAATTAGTCATAAATTAACATAAAAACAAACGAAGTACAACACATTTTAAATACGTTAAGTCATTAACCTAACGAATAAACCACAATAAAAACTAATAAAACAAAAATACTAAAAAACATCATCTAACATAGTTTATAATTACCAATCATTAACTTCAGTATAGTACCTAAATATATAATATAAATGTTTTACTTTTTTTATATAAATAGATTAAGTAGATTTGGGTAAATATTAGTTAAGAAAATCTTAACCTAAACCCATCCAGTAAAAATTATAATTAAAAGTGTACAAATATCAATTACTCATATTTTATTAATAAAGATAAGAATGTCATTTCCAACATATATAGCTAAAAAAAAATTTCTTTGTATGCATGGAAGGTATTTTTGGCATTGTTAAAAAATTAACTGTCAAAATTTCGTCACCTTTGACAGTCAACTAACTAAGGGAATGTATTTGTAATTTTATCTGTAAAATTAGGGATTATTGATGTAATTAGTTTCGATCAAGTGGGTGTCTTTGTTGTTTTAACAAAACACATAGGGTGTCAATGTAACCCAAAGTGGGCGGCAAAGGGGTCGCCGACAGTAGCGTCATGATCGAGGGTGGTTGAAATGACAAAAAAAATCTAATAATTAATAAGCAAAATTAATTAAGGATTTTTCCATAACTACATCATTAGAGTCACAAGAAAGTATAAGTTTAGGGTTTCTATGTTCAAGTTTTTGTAAGAATTCAGTTCAAGGTTAGAAATTTTCTATAATGCCTAGAAAATTCATAAGTTTAAATCACGACTTAACCACAATTTATGATTAAGAATTTTCTCAATTAGCACGTAATTGGAAATCTTAACAGCTATAAGACTTTAAAAATAAATAATATTATAAATGCATAATTTTATGTACTCTATGTATGAAACATATAACAAAATGAATGTTATGATAATACACTTGGATATTTAAAATAATTATCCAATGTGCTAAATTAAGATTTATGATTCAATAACTCTATGTATTGGTCAAGGTAGTTGCCTTTATATGAATCTCAATTAGAATATCTAAATTGATAAAAAAAAAGGAATTTTGACTCAATATAATTATACAAAATTCCTATATGATGCCAATTTAACAAAAAACAAAGGTCTAGATCATAGTGATCAAACAACTCAACACCATAATTCAAAAAATAGTGAACATAAAGTTTATAAATATAAGATCGATCTTGATTTTAATGAGATCATAAAACATGATAAGAATTTTTTAAGTCAAAAGAATTTTTGAAAGTTCAAGAATTCCAATATCCTATATGTATACAGTTAGCCATTATATAAGTTAGTAATTATGTAAAATTTATTATTTTTATTGTAGTAATAATAATAACAACAAATCATAATAATAGTAATAAAAAAAAGAGAGAACATTACAAGAGTCCACAAACATTGACGAGTCTTTTAAGGCAATGCAATATCACAAATGGATTATTTTCAATTTCATAGTATGATTAAAAAAAGTTTAAAAAGCGTCTATAGATTGGATATGGACCCATAAATGGCTTTTCACGATAATCAGTTCATATTGTACCCATAAAGCATGAAATTGTGCTAAGTTCAGAATTTGAATTAAATTGACTTATAGATAGTCAATTTAATTTACGAAATTTTTATAAATTATGATGTTATTTTTATGATAAAATTAGAAGTTTATAATATGAAATTTTTTAATGAAAAATATATGTTTTAATTAACATGTTAAAGTTAAGAAGTTAATAAAAATATGTTGATCAAAGTTTCAAATACATAATATTATTTTAAAAAATAAGTAAATGTAGTGAATATAATTAATCAAAGGTTTTGAAGACAAAAAAGAAAAATCAAAGTTTACTATTTCAAAATAAAATCATGAAATCCATACAGTATGGATAAATTTGTGAAAATGATTTTATGACAGTATAAAGATAATAGTAAGACATTAATACAGTAAGAAAATTGGAATTTACTTACGTATTTAAGAAAGACAATGAATATTATAGTTTTGAAAAGTACGACAAACTTTATAAAAATTTCCAAGTTTACAAATAAAAAACTTGATCAAACTAACCATGACACAATTTAGACTGTGTAGATTATAAGAGAGTTTATAAATACAAGTGAACAAAAAAAATTCAGCTAATCAAAAATCAGCCTCTTACTCTCTCTACTGTTTCCTTCTACTCTCTCTCTCTCTCTTCCAACTCAGGTGTAGAATTCGATGTCGGTTTTCAACACCTCTTGCACCAATGAAAAGATCATGACGTGTTGGTTCCGACGAGGTGTTGTGTTAACCATAACTCCACTGGAGGAAGCCACACTCTCCGATCAAATATCATAGAAACCTATTTCTTTTTCGACAAGATATCTTCACCATTTGGCCTCTGATTGACATGATTTTTGTTCCTACACGACCATCGTGATGAGTAGAACATGATTCATGCCTGGTTGCACCTCAATAGCTAATGGAGAGCTCCACTCATGTACCGCTGCCTTGTAGCGTTGTCATGGGCACTCAAAAGAACACCTTTTTAATGGAGGTGGCTTACACCACCCATCCCATTAGATGCAAAAGGAACCATAAATGAAAAACCACCGAAAAAGGGAGTCGATCTGCCATGGCAAGGTAGAAAACGTCAAACGCCCATGGAAGCTATTGTGAGCCACGACGTCCTAGCGATCCATAAGACAGCAAGGCACCCAACCGGTGCCATTCGAACCAGATAACGATGAGAAGTAAAATGCCCTAATCAATTTCATGTTATGATGACTGTTCGTCGGAGTTTCGAACTCGCCGCTAATGCGGAAACACATAGAGAGGTCCGAGGAAGAAGTGACTCAAATTGATTACATGGAAACACTTAGAGACGTTCGAGGAAGGAAAGCCCTTGACCAATTTCAAGCCACCATCATTAGAGATGAGTGATCAAAGCTTTGCCATTTTTGCCACCATCGAGTCTCCAATCTGCATGGATAGAGGCTAAATCAAGTGAAATTGAGGCCCCTAATGAACCAGGAGGTCAAAAAATGGTGGAACCTAAAGTTTCAGCATCAACTAGCAATCAGACCTGCTGCACATGCCACCACATGCCGCCATTGGTGGCCGATCTCCATCAACCTTGGGTTTCGTGCTTTTAGACCTCCAATGAATGATTCGAGACTAGTTCTTGACTTGTTTTGACATTTCAAGTACGATGGTGCCCTCTTTCGAGCTAATTCCACTCTGTTGAAAATTGGCCGATACCGACTGCACATGAATCAAGGCAACATAAACTATAGAAACAGAGTCCATAATGACATTTCGAGCAATATTGATCTCCAGGAAGCAATCTTAGTCACCCACGGTCGCTCTATGACCACTGTGTGGATGCTTTCTAAATTGTAGGATTGACGAGATACAATTGGACCCACTCAGCTCAAAATCTAAGTAAGTAAGAATCTTGCCTACAGTATGAAACAGTTTTTAAATAATTCTTTTACATGTTTTCATAAAAAAATTATGAAATGTATGATCAGTGATTTGTCACGTTGTGTTATGCTATGATGTGTTGTTATGTTATGATATGATTATGATTTATTATGTTTAAGTCATGCCATGTTATACTATATTATGATTATGTCATAATCAATGTGTGATGTGTGCATTAACAACTTATATTATTTAGTCACTTTAAGATAAAGCATGATTACGATTTATGAATTATGATTTATGAAATGGTGATGCTATGTAGTAACATGTCACACTATATATACATAGTAAGATAAGCGAAATTAATAAAATAAGTTAAGGGTATAGTACCAACCTCTCGACTTATAGGAGGCTTCAATACAGTTTAATACTATTTATCATCTCGACGTTATTAGGGAAATCGAGAACCCTGATTTCTCGATGATCGCACGCAATTGGTACGATCACCCAGACCCATTTAGTAAGATAAGTTAAAGCTCAAATAATAAAACATAAAATAAGTTGATAAACAAGCATAAAATATTCATGCATGTTTCTATTAAATGATTTTTAATTATGTTTTACGAGTATAATTTCTTACTTGTTGAGCAAAAACTCATTCAAGTATATTCATACTATAGGTAAAAAAACATATCAGTGACATTTGAAGGGCCGTGGTGAACGACAAACAAATAATGGAGATAAAAATGGATACTACTCATGCAAATGTAATATTTTTGCTTTTTTAGTATACAAAATTATGCACGTTTTTATTTTACAAAATTATGTATGTATTAAATAAGTTAATAAGACTACGTAATTATGTCTTAAAAATCAAGGTTTCAATTATACAGCCTATGTCTAGGGAATTACAAGATTTAAAAATGTTACAACAGAAAATGCAACCAATACACGAAAATTTTCAAGTAAGAAAATTATAAGAATATCTAGAATTAGAAATATTTATAGGAGTTTCATGTTAAATTAAGAAAGGGTTTTAATGAATATGTTTTATGAATTTATTATCATGAAAGGTTAAAAGATTATGCTTTAAGAAACTAATATGTTAGACTAAGTAAATAAATTATAAGCAAAGTATAACAACAATTTAAGGAAGGATTTAAAAAGCATTTAAAATAGGAATTTATACTAACATTTAGTTTAGAATTGCTTTAGAAATATTTTCATTTAAATAAAAAAATAGTTTCTAAATAATTATCTTTATGTTTTAAAGAAAGGTTCTAGGAAATTATTGTTATCATTTTTTAAGAAATTAATGTTATGATGTATGTAAATAATTAAGTCTTTAGAAATTATGATTATGTTAAAACATAATAATAATTATTATGTTATTATTATGTTTAAAGAAATCAATATTTTTTAAAAGTAATATTTTAGGAAATCATTATCAAGGTTTTGTTTTAGGAAAAAAATTTATTACACAATTTAAGTACTTTATGTTAAAACATCTTTAAGATCAAGATTAATAGCGAAGTAATGGCTACACAGGTAAAGTCATTATAGCGGTCTTGTCAAATTTTTTTTTTGGAATTTGGCTTATGCAATCCAAAAGCTACTTTTAGATGTGTTTGGGGAAACAAGCATATTGGGTTTTTGGCTTTTATGAACTTAAAAAAATAAGTGCTTTTTTATTTACCTCTTTAATCTATTATTTTTGAGTAAGAAAATCACAAATTCCATTTATATTCATATATTACGTTACTTTTTATTACAATAAAAAGTAACGACTACACAGGTAAGGTCGTTATAATGGTCTTGTCATTTTTTTTAAAAAAAATTTAGCTTATGCAATCCAATAGCTACGTTTAGATGTGTTTGGGGAAAAAGCATATTGGGTTTTTGGCTTTTATGAATACTTTTGAAATAAGCCCTCTATTTGATGCTTAAGAAATAAGTGCTTTTTTATTTACCGCTTTAATCTATTATCTTTGAGTAAGAAAATCACAAATTCCATCTATATTCGTATATTACATTACTTTTTATTACAATGAGAGTTTTTGACTTATTTAACCAATTAAGTTCAAAAGCTTTTTTGAAATCAAAAAGCACTGTTTTATACATTATTTAAATACTGATTAAAAAGTTATAACTTATGCTTTTTTTCTTCCACAACATAAAAATAACAACACATGCTATCTCAAATAGGCCATTCGTTCCTCTAAAACCCTAAAAGAAAAAACAATATTTCTAAAAACACCAAAAACAAAACCAAACCGGTATTAACCATGAGATATTTAACTCAACACGCAATCCAAATGGGTTAATTCGAAAAAAGGTCCAAAAAAAATTCAAATTAAGGAAATGACATCTTTTTTTTGAAAAAAAATTCAAATTAAAGAAATGACCTCTTTTTTTTGGAATTAAAAAAAAGGTTTTTTTTTAGCATCGAAACTGTCTCAGTTTTTTCACAAAAAAAAAAAAATGACTGTATTAGAGAGAGGAACTTAAATATGGTAGCAAAAAAAACTGAAACTATTTTAGTACCAAAAAAATTAATTTTTTGATGCCAAAATAAAAAAAAAAAAAAAAAGGAGCCATTCATTAATTTTTTTCCCCAAAATTCCCTTTTAAAAATCCCTCGATCCAAACCCTAAGCCCTTTTTTTTTTTTTTGAAAAACACACTAAGCCCCTCTTATTACTTCTCTGCCGCCGCTCTCACACGAAGAAGAAACCTCTCCCTCTCTTCGAGGTCTCTCTCTCCGTCCCTCTCCCAAGCTTTCTCTCTCCAACAGTTGAAAGAAAAAAATTGAGGTGTGTTGGAAATTATTGACAGATTTCTTCGAATTCGCAGCGATATGGGATCCAAGGCGAAGAAATCTCTGAAGAAGAAGCTTAATAAAGCACCGTCTTCCTCTCAGTTGTCGGTTTCCGCTCAGAAGAGAAAAGAAGGTTCCGACTTCTTGGTATGTCTATTGCTTCTCTTCTATTTTCTTCGAGATTATTGGAATTTTTTAGTTTCTTAATATTTCCTTTTTTTGTGATTCTTGCTTGTT
>CAMOHE010043699.1:13477-37080 GCA_946598075.1 Artocarpus hirsutus | reverse complement strand
GTAATATTATTATTATTTGTTATTCAAAACATTGTCAGACTCAACTTATGTGTGAGCATTATTATTTAGCTTACCTTTTATCTTATTTAAGCCATTCATTTTTAATTAACTAAAAATTGTCCATATGAGCAATGGTACCAACATGAACATTTTAAAATAGTAATGGAAACTTTATCGGGATAAAACTTACAAAATTACTTCCAGAAGTCTAGCACGTGGCACCCAACTAGTATTTTAAAATGTGACCTTGCCCTTGAACTATATCATTTATATCATTTTATCCTTGACTTTTAAAATATATCACTTAATCTCCTTAAACTTTGTTTCATTAGCAAATATTTCTCTTCCATCCAACTCTATTAGTTTTTGGACAGTTTTTGCAGAATATTTTTATATTCCCCATAAAATATGTAACTTATGTTGTATTGTCCTTTGAATTTCAAAATATGTCTTTACATCCTCTCAATGTTTTTTTGGTTAGCAAATAACCTTTCTCCGTCTAATTTTGTTTGGCTTTACAAGTCAATGTCTCTTTTTCTAACGTTAGGGGGGAAAAAACCCAAACATAAAAAGAGTTTAAGGAAAAAAACCAAAACCAAAATAGATTAAGAACAAAAAAGTTCAAGGAAAAAATATTATTTTTGTAATAGACCATTTTAACCAAATAAAAGAGCTTAAAAACAAAAGAAAAAAAGTACAAAGTTTCTTAATGACATGTTGTAAAAAATATTCATGCAAGTTGCGTGTATGTGGATTACTTTAAGATGGAGGTCTTATAAAGTTGGAAGCAAACCAAATCAATTTATTAAGCTGAATAGAATTAGATGAAAGAGGTTATTTGCAAACAAAAAAAATTGAAGTGACATAATAACATATTTTAAAAGTCAATGGTAAAATAATAAAAGTGACGTAGTTTTAAGGAAAATATAAAAATATTTTATAAAAAATTGTCTAAAAACTGATGAAATTGGGTGAAAACGGTACTTGCTAATAGTATAAATTTTAAAAGGATTACGGAGTGCAAAATGACGGACGAATGTGAAAATAGTACTCAATAATAATAACAAAATGAGTCCTCAATAATAATACCAAAACGAGAAAGGGCTCATTTTCATTTTCAAGGAGGGGGCTGACGCGGTGACGCCGAGCCAAGAACGAAAGGAAAATGAAAAGAGAGGGTTTTGATTGATCGATTTACGATGGAGATAGTCCAAAGTAATAGCAAAGGAGCTTTTGTCCAAATCCCAAATCTGATTGCGGAGTACAAGAAGAACAACAATGGCGGATGGTTCCTCATCGCAATCTTCCTTCAACTTGGAAGGTTTCAAGGATTTCTTAGCCGACAGGTTTTCGTTCATCGACAACTATTCCAGGTTCGTCAACCGTGATGAACCTCTTCCCTCCTGGTGCTCTTCCGATGTCGAAGAGTTTATTGCTTCTGACCCCGTTCATGGCCCCACTGTGAGTTTTTCTTTTCCTTTTTTCCTTTTTTTAAGCTCTGGTGATCTATATATTCCTACTCCATTGATTTGGTTTCCCGAGAGCAACTTAATTTTCGAAATCTAATCCTGATGATGAGATTTTTATAGATTTTAGCTGTGAGATGATATTATTCATCTGGGTAGTCTTTAAAAAAAAAAATTTCCCATTGTTGTGGTAATTTAATTCGATTTTTGAAAGTCGGATCTGAATATTTATCTTGTGTTTGCTCTGTTAGCATTTTACTGGTATAGAAAAGGTTTAATTGAGTAATTAAAGATTTACGTTGGGTTTGAGTTGAGTTGCTGAGGTGTGTGGCTTTCTAACTGCTGTGACTTTAAGAAAGGTAGGTGTAAATTACGTTAATACCACTTTTTCTTGAAGTCTAGTTATTTGCCAGTATCACTCTGTTGTGAAAATTTGGCTTAAATTTTCCTTCAAGTTGTATATTTCAATTCCAACTCTTTAGAAGAAGTATTCCTCCGATTCATCCGAAAAAAAAAGTTGTTTTCTTAGGCCTTCAATTACCGGATCTTCTTATTTCGTATATGAAGAAGTAACTATAACAGTAGAAGTTTGTAATTTATAAGTTTCGTCTATCCGTACGATACCTTCTGATCCATAAAGGTCATCCTGCTGGTATCCAGTTTGGTTTTCAAATCAAATATCCCCTGCAATTCAAGCTAATATTTTACCTATGTGTTCTTTGGCATATTTGAAAACCCTTTTGTAGCAAGCAATTATCTGCTTTTCTGTTGCCTTGTGCCAATGTCATATGGAATTTCTGTTCTCTGCTAAAGTTGGTTTTGTATGTCGAGATTTTTTAGATTATCTTCTTTGCATACATGCATCTTTCTCCTTCACATCACTTCTTTTGCTACTAGAGGATCTGTTCACAAATCTACACCAATTTTGGTGTTGATTTGTGTTTATTTCATTTCAATTTGAAATTGAGATTATTAAACAAACTACAGCTTCGTGTGTTTCTTGACGGTTGCTTTCTAGATAGACCTTTTGGGAGGTTGTCACGGTTATCTTCTCTCATTTTCCTCCGAATGCTACTTCCATGTTGCGTTTATAAATTTGTTTTGAACAGACAATCTATAATCAACTGCTTTAGTTTTGTGTTCAGAATACAAAGAACGAATGCTGATTTGATTAAGAGAATTAAAGATATCTCCCTTGTTTGGCATAGTGGTGGGAACCACGGTTCTTACCACAAACTCAGTTATGAACAGTATAAAGCTTTCACATGCTACAATAACAATAAAAAAAATTGCTACAGTGTAAAGCTCTTACATGTTACAGTAAAAGTGGTTCTAACCAACGGTTCCCATTACCTTCCAAACACTAGATTGTTGTAACTAACATCTTTAATTTGGGGTTCGAAACAAGAATGGGAAATCCCAAGTACACCAAGAAGATTGTTTACCAGCCTTTAATTTATGTTATTTGGTAGAAAGACATTTTAATTTGTTGATCGTATATTATATCAAACATATATTGAGCCAGCTTAAGAAAGTAATATCTTCTTAAAGCAATAGTCATGCTGACTCTAGTTACGTCTTTCTACAACGAAACCTCTACCGGGGATTTCTTGATTTTTCCCACCTTTTTACAGCTGAAAGCTGCAAGAGAAACAGTGAAATATGGTCTTGCAGGAAGCATTGTTGGAGCAGTTTCAACCGCGGGAGTCACCTGGAAGTATTCAAGGAGTTTGCATGGTAATACTTCTTTGTCTTACCTTTCTTTAATATGGTATTCAAGGAGTTTGCATGGTAGTACTCCTGTGTCTTACCTTTCTTTATCGCTTCATTAAGACTCTTCTAGTTGCTTGATGTTTTTCTTCTCTAATTGAATGAAAATGAATTGGGGTTTTTTCCTTTTCTTCCTTGCTCTTATGCTATTTCTCAAGGGGCTTTTTTCTTTTTTGGTTAAATTAGTTCCCTGCGTTTTATGTTTGAAACTGTAAGCCTTTATTTTTCTCCTTGTGCTAAAGAAAAGAAGCAAAAGGATGATAAAAATTTTATTTGGGATAGATTTTTCATTGAGCTTCTTTTTAGGCTGGAGTGCTGTTTGGGATAGGATTTTTCATTGGTATTCTTTAACTCCGGAATGCTGTCTTATTGTTTTGACATAGGATTTCTCATTGAGCTTCTCTGCTTCATTCTTTATGGCTTAAAGAGTGTTAACTGCTAAGCCATTAAAACGGCTCTTTCTGCTAACTGCTAATGTAAATGTTATTAGGTCAAATTGTTTAATCATTTTTCTTTCTTGAGTTTCACTGGCCTCTTGAGTTTAAAGAAAAGCAGAAGATGTCCCTCTTGTTTTAAGGATTCATTTTTTGCATCTTTTTTATTGTTCTTTTGAAATGGTCTTAACTAAAGGATGTAGCATATTCAGATGACAAATTTAATTTTAATTAGAATTGTTGTATTAGCAGTCGAATTCTGTCTTATGATAAGTTTGGAAACGTTTATGGCTGCAATACTTGTAGTATTAATGTGGGTAATAGATATTCAAACTCGGTTATTCAAAATAATAGTTGACAATCATGCGGATATGTGGTATTTGACTATTTGTAAATCTAAATTCCTTGTTTGTCAATGAAGGGTCATCTGTCACATTTTTGTTAGCATGCTAATCTATCATATTGTGCTCAATATTTTTGGAAAGAATGTGAGTTTTTGTTTCTGTTGACTATATCCGATGTTTGCAAAGAGAGGAGTGAGGATGATACTTTTTAGTTGTCTTAGCTTACCCTGTGAGCTAGACTACTTTTAGGATGAGTTCAGAACTCCAGTTTTGACTTTACAAGACACATGCGGCTCCTCTTCTTTTTTACTAAGCAAATAGAAAATTGGAAGTGCTAAACATTGATGAGGAATCCTTTATGGTTTCGTGCCATATCAAAACCGGCGTATTTGGAATGTCGTTCGCACAGGATAAAAGGCACTCAATTCTCCAGCAGTCTTGAGGTCATTGACATAGGAACAAAATGTTTTTGCGATGTGTATTAAGTGATGGATCTATTAGTAGTACACTTCCATAAGCATCTGAGTGGTTGTAATTTGCAATCTAATTTTTGTGGTCATAATAAAAAAAACTGTATATTGTAATATTTTCCGATGGCTTATCGGAAAATATCATGTCTGGTATGGATGGACCAAAATTTGAAGTCCCCTACCTTAACTCCATTACTGAATTTGGCAGGTACCGCATTGGCCTTCTTAGGTGGGGGTGTCTTTGGGTATACGTTTGGTGCAGAAATTGCAAATCATGCATTGCAACTCTACAGGTTGGACACCGTGGCTGCACAAGTTAAGTTCTTTGAGTGGTGGGAAAACAAATGCAAGAGCGAGGGACGTTCATAAACTTAGCCTGCTTTTGGAGGAGATGAAAGAACTTCCTTTCATTTTTTCTACAATAAAATTTCAAATGCACCTGAGTTGAAATTATGATATTTATCTGCATTACCTTCTGGGTTTATGGTAGATTTTTGTATTTTTGAGTCACGGAGGAATTTCCTATCTTTCCTTTCTCAGTAACAGAAGTAGGAGATTGCAACCTCTTATTGTAATTTTTCTTCTGTTTGACAGGTGTAAACTGGTTTCTTTTCATTGTGGTTGTAGGAATTTCGTTGGCATACACTGGTTTCAGAAAGCCCCTCGAATCTTTTGTTATTAAGAAAGCACAACACTAAAGAAGAGAGAGAACTCAGACTTTGTTCGAGTGATAATAATTCTGCATTGATTTACTCAGATTGTGGCCAAGCTTTATATACACGATCTGGTTTGTAAATAACTAGCTTCACTAACCAATTACAGTGTGACAGCCGTACAACTGAGTCTACAACAATTACAACCAACTTAAGTAACTAACAATTAACTAACCATTCTGTTACAAAACTGAAATACACAAATCAACTAACTTTAGCTATAAACCTATTTAGAAGTCTCGTGACAATGCAAAGTAATACAGCAGCTATTCTAGTAACACACCTGCTATGCAATGCTAGCTAAAATGGATGAGACACCAGATAGATGAAGACAGTCAAATAAGTAAACCTTCATGCTCTTCTACTTCTAGTCAACTGCTGGCCTGAGAGAAGGCGGCCTCCCCCGGGAAACATCGGCCAATTCGGTTGTTTGGAAATTTGAACACCCAAAACTCTTTCGAGGGAGCAGGGAAGCTTATACTATAGTAGGACAAATAGTGGGTTTCCCTTTCTTTAGTGGTGGCCGGGCCTAGGGTGAGCTGAGGGCAGATAGCGAAGTGAGCAGCCTAGTCAAATATTACTGTTCTAGGCGGGACGGGCCAGTGTTTTCCTTTTTATTTTAAAAAAATTACAATACGTAACCAAATTATTGTTATAAAATTAAAATCTAACATAATATTTAAAATATATTAAAAATGTCTTTAATAATATAATAATTATCTTAATGATATTATATATTATACTATATAATTATATATAAATAATTTTAATGATATCATTATGAGATATTTGTAAAATTTTTATAAATTAGAGACATTTTAATTCGATAAAAATAATTAGGTCAATTGTTTAAGTAACCTTTTTATTTTTCTTTTTCTTCTTGGTAGGTGGTGGCAATTTGGCTGTAGCCAAGAGCAATCTATTTCATAGCCTGAATGATAAGAATATACAATCGCGTCTGAAAGGCGGGTGTCTGATTGTGAGGATCAAAACCCCAAAAGTTTCGTCCGTTCGTTTCGTATCCGTTTTGTGCCTTTCTTCAGTGCCCTTTTTCCCCCTTGCTCTTGGCCTTCGTGTATGCTTCTCCTTTCCTCTGCCGTTGTTCTTCTTCCCTCGCAAACTCTTTGACGCCCTTAGCCCGTAAATCCGCGCCTATGCCTTCTTCTTCTTCTCCGTTTCTTTTCCAGTCCTTGTTCCCTTCCATTTTCTGTGCGAGGAGCTGAGTTGAGGACCCAATTCGTTTTCCAACTTCTTCCTCTCCAGAAATCGGGTGAAGGCTACGGCTTTGTGCTTTTTTGGTGCAATTAGACTCAAACTCAGGTTTTCCTGTTTTTTTCTCTCTTTTCCTCCTCTTTTTCTGGGTGTCGTTGAACATTTTCACGATTTTTCCACTTCGTTTTTAAACAGGGAATTCGTGAGGGTTCTTGTTCTTCTTACCTCTATAAGTTAATTTTGTAGGCGTTTTCCCTCCTTGAATGGTGAAGAGCCTGCAGATTTAGATTTTCTTTTCCTGAGATTATTTTCTTACCTTCTCCTTCCAATAGGGAATGCAGTACTACGTTATGTTGGAGGGGTCATGGTCATGGTAATTTGATTTCATTTTGTTTCCGTTTGACTGTAATATGTTTCAATTTTTTTTAAATAAGAAACCATCTTATATAGAAAAAATTCAACAATAAACATAAATCAAGAACGAAAAAAACAAAAAAAAAGTCCGCAACAACTTTAAAAGGAGGTCGTCGAGAATTGTTGTTCGCCTGTTTATCGCCATATCCCCACGCATTCCACAGCCTTCCCTTTCTCTTTCTTCGCAGTTCTTCTTTGTTGTTCCTCTAGCATTCCGTTTCACTTACTCGATTTCCTCTTCTATTGCTTTTCCACGAGTTCATGGTGTAGTGCTTTCCTCTTTGGTATCGTATGGTGTGTTATATGATGTCCTAAAAAATTTCTACACAATTCCTAATTAAGTGGCAAGCTAAAAAAAAAAAAAAAGCAACTCTCAATTTCTAGCGATTAACCCACTATTGGCGATCTTTTATGTTTTGCAAGCGACAACAAGAAGGAATGATAAAGAGGAGAGCTTTATGACTAGACTATCTCAACAAAATACGTGAAAGATCATCAATTTGCAACATATATGTTCACAATCACCGTACATGGTCTTTTGTTTTTTTTTTTCATCTAGGTGGTTATCTGGTGTCCCTGGTCGTTTTTTATTGAATCCCAGAAAATATTAGGCAAGAAAGGTACTAACATACTTAGTCTCTGGTTTGAGATAGGTCTCATTTTGTTAGTGCTGAAATTTAACCCAAGTCTTCTCTCTGTTTACGTTGTTTCTCAGCAACCCAATTAAGAAATCAGGTTCCTTTCTTTATTTAGTAGTTTGATATATATGTATATATATATAAACAAACGTTAGGCACAGGCTTATAAATTAATTGGATCAGAGGAGGACCTATCTCGAACTTACTTACCTCTTGCCTCTTGAGTAAGTTTTATCTTTTAGTTGTTCTATTGCTTGTGGAAGTTTTCAATTACTGTATATGATCTTGTGGGTTAGTGGGGTGTGCTACGTTACCTGCTACAAAAAAATGGAGAAATAAGAAAAACAAAGAATATAATCCCAATGCAAGACATACATTTTATTACAGTGATGTTCATGTGTTTACTCTTCTTCGCTCTTACTGCTGTTGTTTTAGGGTTGTGTGCTCTGCTCCATGGTGGGTCAAATGAAGGTAATATCTCATTTTCATGGCTGTTAATCTTAAATTCTAAGAATTGTAAGTGAACTTAAAGTCCTTTATGCACAAGAGGTATAAGTGTTTACTGAATAAAGCTTATTCTCTCCTACCTTATCACATTCTCTCTATATCACACCTTTTGTGCCTCAGAAAAGAAGGCTTATTTTCTGTGTTGTGTAATGTAGGCTTGGCTTGTCCTTAATGAGATTGGAATTTTTGACTGTAGAATTATGATAGACCTTATTTTTCTCTTTGTTTTATTAGTTTCCTAATTTTACTCCTCTTCTTTAGGAAATAAGTTATTCTGGTTATATTTGACCAAATCTTATTGGGAGTGATTGATAGCTATTAGTCAGATTCTCTATTTTGTTTTTCAATTGTGTTAGTTGTTAACCTTCCTTATTTATAGGAAAAGTTGTTTCTGTTGTCCTGTATATATGTATAATATTCAAGTAATGAAATAGAGACAATTATTCATTATTCATAAAAATCTACGTGGCATCAGAGCCATTGTTCTTTAGTCTCAAATTAAAATCCTAGGGCATTTTTTTTGCCAACCTTAGAAACCGTCGTTCGTACAAGCCTCGTGCTCATTGTGCATCAAGTTCGTGCAATTCCATACAAGTCTGTACACACACCGTGCAGTCCGTACAGTCCGTAAAAGTCTGTATAGTCTACACAAAAATATTTCAATGGCTGTCGAGAAGGGAGTCTTATTGACAGAAAGCATCCCAGGTCCTGTCAATTAGCCAGCTGCTGTCCATCACTCATCCTTGGTCATCACCAGCCATAGACATAATGGGTAGAACTATCTTGCCTAGTTCCAGTCAGTTTTGATTTTCATTACCTGTAAAGGGGGAGATGAATACCTTACTGGTGAAGCAGTCTAGCTAAAGAAGGAAGATTCAACCTATCGAACATGGAAGACTGAGAATAATCTTGTTAAGTCATGGCTTATCAACTCCATGACAAATAAGATAGGAGAAAATTTTCTCCTATACAAGACGACAACAGAAATCTGGGACGCCGTTAAGGAGGCATACTCACATGTTGAAAACAAGTTTGAACTGTTTGAGATTGAGTGTGTACTTCATTATCAGCGACAAGGTGATCTCAATGTCACTCAGTACTTTAATATTCTTAATTGTTATTGGCAACAATTCGATATGTTTAGAGAATACAAATGGAAGTGCCCTGACGATGCCATATATCACAAGAAGATCGTTGAAGAAGCCCGTCTGTACAAATTCTTAATTGGCTTGAATAAAAATTTAGATGATGTTCATGGACGGATTCTATCAAAAAGCCCTCTTCCAAGTCTTCGTGAAGCATTCGCTAAAGTCAAACGTGAGGAGAGTCGAAAGAAGATCATGATGGGAAAGCAAGGCATGGCTAATGATGAAACTTAGAAAATGCACTTTTTTTAATGTTAAAATCAAGTATTTTGTATTAATATTTCTCATAAAACTCCTAAGTTATAACAATGTAGTGATAAACAGCGTTTTAGTGTGAAAATATGTTTTTATGTTTAATAATATTTTTAGTCATTTTTAGAGTCGTTTCGGTATGTTAAATATATGTTTAATTTTTGAATAATCAAAACCATAAAAATAGTATTGTGTGATTCTATTTTGAGTCTTAATGTGGTTGATAGTGTGTTTTAAGTTTGTAAATATAACCTATTATATTTTTAGTAATTTTTAAAAATATTTTCAAGTCATAAAAATCATATATGTGCTAAACCAAAAAAGATTGAAAATTTTAGAAGTTTTTATATATTTTTAATTAATTTTATGTGTATTAATGTAAAATAAATATTTTTAATATTTTTGTAAATATTATGTTTGTAAAATAATTAATTTTAGTGTATTTGTGAATCTTAAATTTAAAATCTTGAGGAAAAACGGAGCAAAACGATGCAAACAGGGCAAAATCGTACATTAAATGCATAAAAAATAATTGAAAAAATCGATTTTGTATAATATAGGACACGTGGCGAAATATGAAACGTCCAATACGTCTCCATTTGAATCCTAGCCGTTTGCATGTCATGCGTCAGCCATTGCGTCAATTGAGTCTTAGTAGTACGGTCCATGTATCGATTCCTGATTCGCGTGTGCATTACACGTGCCGACGACTTTCACGCAAGTCAGAGAGTGGTTCAGGCTACGTCGGATCCAATGCTTTAGTTACACGTACTCTTGTCTCTTTATCCATTCAATCCGCATAAGAAGACTAATCTGACGGTCATCAATTGTGGGCCTCGCGGCCCCACCTAGGCCCATTTTTCCTCTGCGTCTTGACTGTTGGATCTTGCATTTCAACGGCCACA
This sequence comes from Artocarpus hirsutus, assembly GCA_946598075.1. Taxonomy (NCBI): domain Eukaryota; kingdom Viridiplantae; phylum Streptophyta; class Magnoliopsida; order Rosales; family Moraceae; genus Artocarpus; species Artocarpus hirsutus. Next base: position 26,810 of record CAMOHE010043699.1, on the reverse strand, counting down.
ATCAGCCTGTTTCAGTACGTGCAGCTGCTGAGAAGTAGAGAATCACAAACAAATTCTCACATACCAAACAAAGGAATCTCACGTGAAAAAAAAGGCATAATTTGTTTTAAAAATTTCATCGGAGTTGTTAAGCAAATTGTATAAAATAATAATAAAAAAATGAATCAATAGTAACTCTTAAGGCCTTATAAATACCGAGGCATTTGCCTCAATTCAGAGCATCCCTTTTTTGCAATATACTATTACTGCTATTTAACATTTTAGTTTTTTAAATAGTTTAGTTTTTATTTCAATTTTCAGTCCAGTTTCTTGTATAATATTTTCTAGTCCATGCTGTAAAAATTATGTTTAATAATATCAGTAGGATTTTATTAATTATCTATCTTTAATTTCCTTTTTAACTGAGGGGAGAGGGGAAAATTCTAACAAAATTAGCTTAAATATTTTTAGTTTTTCTCAGTATTCTAAACAGTTGTAATGCCAAAATATTTTTGTAGAAAACTTAGGATTTCAAGATTTTCTTAGCTAGAACTCTACCAAAATTACGGTTTTGATTTATCGATGACATAGACTTGCACGTATAACGCTTGGAAGGACCTTGATTACTCGTAGATAGAGAATGGCTCGGTAAATGCTTAACTTATTATCTTGGTTGTTATTTTAGTTAAGTTACATTGAAATACTGTCCATTTATTAAGTTATATTTTTGCTACATTATAAACATGGAATGACACAATAAATGTTTGGTAACTCTTGATTTATTGTCGACATAGGATGGCATAGTGTATACTTAAACCAACTAATAAATAAAAAAAAAACTAAAATATATTTAAGATAATTGTCAAAATGAAACCTTTAAACCTTAGCCTTGTTATTATTGCTGTTTTATTTCTTTGGATTGCCGTCGTTATTTTGCTTAAGTTATTTTAAATTATCTGCACTTATTTTTAAAGTTTCATTTTAATTTTGTCTATATTTCTTGTTATTAAAGTTCCAAATTATAAAAAACAAAGTATGAAAAATGTTGTAAAAATGTGTAAATATTGTAAATATATTCTATGAATAATAAATATTAATCCTCAAAATGTTCACAAATTTTTCAGCTTAAGTAAAAAGAAAAAGTTAATATAATATATGTATTGGAACTGAATAAATCCTTCCCTGTGGGTTCGACACTTTAGGTTATTTTAAGTGCATTAATAGATGTGTGATTAAGTTTTTGGCGTCGTTGCCGAGGATTGAACCCAGGTTGCTCGTGTGACAGGCGGGAGTACTTACCACTATACTACAACGGCGCGTGTAGTATAAGGTTGTCTCAAGTAATACTTACCACTATACTAAAACTTGATCTCACGTCTATTAACGTATTCTAAAATAACTCAAAGTATAAGGTTGTCTCAAGTAATATTTACTCAATGAATCCAAGGTCAAACCCACATGGAAGGATTTATTCAGTACTAGTACATATATTATATTAACTTTCTCTTTTTACTCAAGTTGAAAAATTTGAGGATTAATATTTATTATTCATATAATATATTTACAATATTTACACATTTTTATAGCATTTTTCATTCTTTGTTTTTGATAATTTGAAACTTTAATAACAAAAAATGTAGACAAAATTAAAATGAAACTTTAACAATAAATACAGATAATTTAAAACTTAAGCAAAGTAACAACGATAATTCAAAGAAATAAAACAGCAATAATAACATGGCTGAGGTTTAAAGGTTTCATTTTGACAATTATCTTAAATATATTTTAGTTTTTCCTTTTATTTATTAGTTGGTTTAAGTATACACTATGCCATCCTATGTCGACAATAAATCAAGAGTTACTAAGCATTTACTGTGTTATTTCATGTCTATAATATAGCAAAAACACAACTTAATAAATGGGCAACATTTCAACGTAACTTAATTAAAATAACAACCAAGATAGTAAGTTAAGCATTTACCAAGCCATTCTCTGTCTACGAGTAATCAAGGTCCTCCTAAGCATTATCCGTGTCAGTCTATATCGTCGATAAATTAAAACCGTAATTTTGGCAGAGTTCTATCTAAGAAAATATTGAAATCTTAAGTTTTCTAAAAAAATATTTTGGCATTACAACTGCTTAAAAAATTGAGAAAAACTAAAAATATTTAAGATAATTTTGTCAAATTTCCTTCTCTCCCCTTAGCTAAAAAGGAAATTGAAAAGACATAATTAATAAAATACTATTGATATTATTAAACATAATTTTTACAACATGGACTAGAAAATATTATACAAGAAACTGGACTGAAAACTGAAATAAAAACTAAACTATTAAAAAAACTAAAATGTTAAATAGTAGTAATAGTATATTGCAAAAAAGGGATGCTTTGAACTGAGACAAATGCCTCGGTATTTATAAGGCCTTAAGAGTTACTACTGATTCATTTTTTATATTTTTTATATAATTTGCTTAACAACTCTGTTTAAATTTTTAAAACGAATTGTGCCTTTTTTTTTCACATAAGATTCCTTTGTTCGGTATGTGAGAATTCGTTTGTGATTCTCTACTTCTCGGTAGCTACACATACTGAAACAGGTTGATCGTGGCCGTTGAAATGCAAGATCCAACGGTCAAGACATGGAGGAAAAATGGGCCTAGGTGGGGCCGCAAGGCCCACAATTGATGACTATCAGATTAGTCTTCTTATGTAGATCGAATGGATGAAAAGACAAGAGTATGTGTAACTAAAGCACTGGATCCAATGTAGCCTGAACCACTCTAACGTGCGTGAAAGTTGCCGACGCGTGTAATGCAGCGCGAATCATGGACTGCACTACTGAGACTTAACTGACGCAATGGCTAACGCATGGCACGCGGACGACTGGGATTCAAATGGAGACGCGTTGGACGTTCCATATTTCGCCACGTGTCCTCCATTATACAAATTGATTTTTTAAATTATTTTTTTTGCATTTGATGTCCAACTTTGCCCCTTTTTTCTCCGTTTTTCCTGTAGATTTAAATCTAAGATTCATAAACACATTAAAATTAATTATTTTACAAACATAATATTTATTTTACATTAATACACAAAATTAATTAAAAATAGATAAAAACTTCTAAAATTTTCAGTCTTTTTCGGTTTAGTACAGATATGATTTTTATGACTTGGAAATATTTTTAGAAATTACTAAAAATATAGTAGGACATATTTACAAACTTAAAACACACTATCAAACATGTTAAGACTCAAAATAAAATCACACAATACTATTTTTATGGTTTTGATTATTTACAAATTAAACATACATTTAACACACCGAAACAACTCTAAAACTTACTAAAAATATTATTAAACATAAAAACACATTTTTAAACATATTTTCACACTAAGACATTAAAACACTGTTTATCACTAAATTGCTATAATTGAGGAGTTTTATGAGAAATATTAATGCAAAATGCTTGATTTTAACATTAAAAAAAGTGTATTGTCTAAGTCTCATCACACCCCTTAACCAGCTTATTGCTAGTCTCGAGCAATTAAAGCGATAAAACTTAAAACGGACAAAAGGTTTTTGATTTTTGAAAAAAAAAACTAGTGATTCCTCGTTGATTTTACTCAAGGTTTATTTCATATTCATGTCTCAAAGTAAAGATGTAAATATTAATTAAGTTATGGTTTATTTCTAAAGTATGTCAAATATTTAAGATGAATCCCGTGTGTGTGTGAATTTCTATTTCTAATCAATGCATATTAACCAGATAAATTTACATCAATATAACTTAATTTATTTAGATAAATTCTTATAAATTTGTTTTTCATCCCTCTCTCTACTAATGTAGAATAACACCTTGGTAAAAACCTTTAGGACTTTATTTAGTTTGTAATGTAAGGCTTGGGTCAAAGGTAGGATAAAAGATATATTTAAGGCTCAGTTCACCCATAAGACACTTACAAAAATCCTGAACATTTAAAATGTACAATCTAATTACCAAAGTTTATAATCCTAAACTCGTAATGAAATTTCCTTTGTCAATCACTTTTAACTTTTTTTTCTTTTTTTTTTCAATTTTTTTCCTTTTTTCTTTTTTTTTCTCTTTTGTTTTTTTTACTGAAATACAAAATAACTAAAGAGTTACAATAAACTTACATATTTTATAGATGTAACAGATATTCTTAAACTATCCCAACCTCCCATAACATTGGCATAAGCCTGATTACACTTGAAAGAACAAATGCCTTATAAGTGAAAGGTAAAAGAAAAGGATTATGAATTTTATTAAAAAGGCTAGGCTAAATATGTGGGTAATAAAGAAAATAGAATATTAAGCACAACGGGGTAACTATGGGTATAAAATATTTTTAGATAGGCTTGAAAGGCTCAAACGTTTCAAATATAGCCTAAATTATTTCTATAACTTGGTGTTATTTAGAATTTCGCCTCAAGAGGGATTTAAACAAGTTATAAGATTTTATAAAAATAAACCAAATTATATTAACATAAACAGTCTCTAAATTAATATAACAAATCATAGTACAAGATTATGTATTCAAATTTTGGGAAAATTTCAATCTAAATAAACTAACATAAACTTAAAAAAGATTTAAAATTTATCTTAAGTCATGAAAATGCTATAATCTTGATATCGACATCGGACAGAGGCAAATCATCGAAAATATTTTTAGATTTTTGAATTTTTTTGAGTTTTTTTTAATAATCAAATGCAATGCAAACACACAGTTTTTACAATCATGTAGAAATACGTTTCAAGAATGCTAGTCACTCTATTACTTAGCTATTTCTACTAAGGTGAAGATGCATTTCAAGAATGTTAAGTATTCTTTACCTTAGCCATCTTCAAACTTGCATGCTACACAAGAAGAAAAAAATTTACAAACACGAAGGACTTCATTTTCGGACCATTATCGAGACGCGTTTCAAGACAAATCCTTTACTCAGCCATCTCGACCTAGGAACACATGGACCTTAATGTCTTACAAACAACAGACCTTTTATTTGTTTTTTTCGCTTGGTTTTTAGAACTAGTCCCAGATTCAATCACAAAAAAAAAAAAAAATGACACAACCCTCTCCCCACAACTTAAATTGAACACTGTTCTAAATGTTTAACAAGATTAAGTAGGAAAAGTAACAACATATATTTACAAAAGCAGCTATTCAAAGACAAACACAAAAACAAAAACATAAAAAATGATGCTTTAGGTAAAACTAAAAGAGATAGAGTTTAGAGAGAAAGATCCAAATCTCGTTTGCATTTTTTGTAGAACTTTGATGTTGCAGTATCCGCCTCGGGATCAATGACCTGCAATTTTTCGAGCAATTTCTCTACAGTTGGGGCAGAGATAAAAATATTTCTTTCTGACTCCTTAAGAAATCTTTGTTCCACAGCACGATTTAAAAAATTAAGCAAACTGTCAAAGTAACCATTTATATTTAACAAACTAACAGGTTTATAGTATAGTCCTAACAATTTCTAACTAGCAATAGCAAAAAGTTCTTCTAGAGTTCCTAGACCTCTAGGTAAAACAATGAAAGCATTAGAAGCAAACTCTATGTCTCTTATTCGCTCATGGATACCTGCGAGACTATTCTTTCAACACCAATGGTAAGACCACATAAACAACTTTGAGCAAAGACACCTGGAATAATACCTAAAGGTCTAGTACTTCCAGAACGACTTTCAGCAACAACAATATCCATTAAACCTAGACTAGCTTGTGACGCCCGTTATTTTCCTAACAGGTATTAAGGTAATTACATTAATTTTTGATGTGTTAATCAAAAATTTGTTTCATTTAAAATCTATTTCACAATATTTATTTTTACTTATTTTTAGAATTTTTAAAAATTTTCTATACTTATTTAATATATTTACCAAAACGTCATGATATACCATCCTTTATTATCCTTCATGTGTAATGGTTAAAATAAATAAATAAAAGACTTATCAAACAAGTCACATGCCTTGGTTCTCCACAAAGGCCTTATCCTTTTCCTTTTTTTTCTTTTTTTGAGTCTCTCAATAAGACTATTCACTCACATGTCCAAAGCCACCGACTCCTAAAACATATCAGAAAACTCATTTTTTCTTCACATTTCACACCACTTACCCTTTCTCTCCCCCTTTCTATTTCGTCTGTTTCCTTCATTTTCTCAATTTGATCAAAAAGTTCCATCTCAACTCAGGATCTTTTTTTTCAAGCAAAATGTCAAGCCTAATAACAATTCTTAACGAAACAAGGTAGAGTTTCTAACAAAAAACCTAAATTCTTCTCTACCTTCCCTTTATTCTAAATTACTATGTTTAGATTATATAATTGTTCTCCATTTCGTGATAAGGGCTTGTGTTTTTGTGTGTATGTAAATTGAATTGTGTTTGTTTTGAGTTTGAATAATTTCCTATTTAGATTACGTTTTTGTAAAGTGCTATAAAAATCAATGTTTGAGAATTTTAAACATGTTTTATGCATAAAAGTTTGGGGAAAGAGATTTACATGTTTTATTGGTATGATAATCTATGGTTTCTATGTATTTTTCATGTTCTAAGATTTGTTAAAACAAGTCGGATTGAGCTTTGAAGCTTAAAATCTTTAAAAACAGAAAACTGAAGTTTTTTAGATTTTGCCTCAATTAGCAGGCTGGATTCTGCCAATCGACAGGTCGAGCTTAATCAGCAGGCTGCTCGGACAATTCAAATTCATATATTTTTCATCGTTTTGTGTTGCAAAATGTTTTAAAGATTTCATATAAATAATTATGGCACACTAATAAGAATAGTAGAATAGATGGTAATCGGTGTGACTATGGATTAGGAATTGAGTTAAAGTATGGTAATTTTATGCGTCGTAGGATAACGAAGTACTTGGAGCTTGCATGGTGAGTTTGATATCGTCAGCTGGAAGATATTAGCGTTGTATTCACTAAGAGGTAGGGATTCTATTACTTATCTTTTGTGAGGTTTTGATATATTAAAATTTGTTGTTTTATGTTGCAAGATATGTATATACTATTTTGAAAGTATATGATTATATCTATAACATGATGATGTAGAACTCGCCTTGTATTGTACAGCAAGGACCATAATGATGTGACACATGTTATAAATTGAAAAGCATGGTTAGGAAGACTTAACTCTATAACGGATGAATATAGAGAAATGGTGAGATGTGAAGAGGGCGGCGGTTACGTCCTTGAGCACGAATACCCTAAAAGGTATAATAGGGGGAAGGTGATGATGCTTCCTTGGGTCGAAAGTCTCAGAACACACTGTACAAGAATCGACTTGGTGAGGACTCGGGGCTTGATGTCCCCTCACCAAAACACCCTTGGAATGTTTAGAGGGTGATCAAAAGCGCCCATTTGGGTTTCGTTGAGTTAAGTGATATAAAATTCTATTGCACAGTAGGTACAGATGAACATAATTGAATCCTAAATTAATATGTATATATATATATGTATGAAATTTGGTAAAAATGATCATAAGATATCAACTGGAATTGAACATGACAAAATTGATGAATAATGATGAGAATTAACTAACCCTGTATGTTTTAATGTAGTAAGGATAAAAACCTAAAGGTGAGTAATGGTTTCCCTACTGAGCATGTTTTCGCTCATTCTCTTTTTATTTTCATCTTTTCAGGACTCACTAAGTGTGAGGTGGTTACAAGAAAAATAGTTGAAGAAGCTATGTAGCTATATCACGTTGGGATTGCTTCAATTGTAAAAAATATTCTTCATGATAATGTAAGCATTGGTTGTTACTTTCTGTGACTGTATTAAAATGAGTTGAGGGTTGAAATGATGATGATGACAGTTTTATATTATTAAAATTTAAGGTGCTACATTAAACTATGGTTTATTTATATGTTTATGTTTTTATTTTATTTTAAGAGTTTTTATTTAAATCCCGGATAAATTACTTTGATGACTTATTTTTATTTTCTAATCTTTATTTTATTTAATAAAAACTATTAACCCCCACCTAGGGGCGTTACATAGCTCCTCCATAGACAAGATTTATCTTTTTCTTAGCAAAAACAAAACCTAAATGAAATGTAGCTTCTATGTAATCAATACCTTTTCCTGATTTAAAACCGCAAAACACACAAATATTGTTGAACTTTAAAGACGATTGGGACGAGGAATCCATAACAATTACTATGACTAAGACTCTTTTTTTTTAGACTGACTCTATCTTACAAATCCGCTCTAAGGAAAACTTAAGAACTAAAGGGATGTTATACATACCTAAGGAGAATGTTAGGTACAATTAAGTAAAGACAGCTACGATGACAGATAAGGATAGGTAGATAAATGTGACACATCTATAGACTTGTTGAAAATTTTTATCTGACAAAATTATTTACGTTTTAACAAACTAGACTTTACTGTACAACTTTTGATGAATGAGACTAAATTTTAAAAATCGAAGCAAAGCTTATCTTACACGACACATAAGATACCTACCGAAGAAAATTATACATCTAACAAAAGAAGAAAAGTCAAAATATTATTATTAAAAGATAAACAGTACAAACACAACAACTACTGTAAAAATTACACAAAACAAAATATTTTTGTTGATGAAATTTTATTCGAGAATGAGTTAAAGAAAACTTTTGTTCATCAAAACGCGTTTCTAGAAATTCCGTTATTCAGCCATTCTGATGATTTTTCATTAAAACAATGATCATATCTCGAATAAATTTTCAACAGTTTTTTTATGATTTTTTATGATTTTTTTTAAAGACAAACATACAAAGAAACAAAGAAAAATACTTTACAGACCTTGTTTTAAAGTAGAAGGATCTTAAGTCTGCTTTTCATCTAACATTCTCGCCAACTGAACAGTTGGGTCTTTTAGTGACAGATTCCCAACACGTTCCTTTTCTATATGAAATTGAGGCCAGAGTTGTTTCATAGCCCCCCAAATGTATCCACTTGGATAGGACTCAAGAGAAACTCGAAGATCTTGAAGTTTTCATTCCTAAGACCATTTTTATAGAACTGAATTTTATCTTCCCTATTTCTAGATACGAAGCTAGGTGAGGGACATTTTCCAAAACAAGTTTGACGAGAACATTTATGACATTTTAATTCCATACGACGAGCTCTTCTTTTTCTAGCACACAGACTTGTACCCATACCAAGCAAACCTACATTATTTACATCGCTTGGATGAACAAGACCTTCTATGTACATTTTTACATCGGTTGGAAGTTTAAAAAGAGAAAGAACCCAAAGATGAGTGACTCTAATTTTGTAATTCTTTCTGATTTCTCTTTGAGAAAGTGAAAGGAAATATTTCTTTAAGTGCTCATATTTAGGATCCATGACTTGAAAGAAATAGAGAGATTCTTGAGAGTGAATTGAAAAACTTCAAAAGAAAATTTGAAAGAGAATTGGGGAGATTTTTGTGGAAGCAGAAGAAAAGGAGATTAAAGATTTTCTGGACAAAGTGTTTGAAAGATCAAAGAAATTTGAAAGAGTTTTGAAGAATTTCAAGAAGACAGAGAGAATTCGAGAGTTAAAGAAAAAACGAGAAATTTAGAAAGAGAAGAACAAAGATTTTTTAGCTTAAATGCACAGTAACAATTTTATAGACAAGGGGTGGATTACTGTTTAGACACAAGGAAGACTGTACAGACACATGCGACAATAATGGGCTAAACTAAAATAGGCTAAAGAAAAGTAACTTAACAGATTACTAAGAAATAAAAATATTTTTGTGTTTTTAAGTTTTTCAATTTTTATGTTTTTTCTTTTTTTTAATTATTTACAAAAGTCTAAAATTCAAAAAAATTCATTGAAAATCATTTCATTAAAATGCGTTTCTAGAGACGTTGATACAAAAGTACCAACTAATCTTGTTGATTATAACATCCATAATTTCTGCCATTTTAATGAATTTTTGAAATTATTTTTCTGATTTTTAGAGAAAAAAAAAAGAAAATAAAGATACAACATACAAAGACAAAAACATAAAGATAATACAAACATTAATCTATAACCATGATTTCAATTTCAGACTCGAAGTCGAAATCATCAATGTTGATGACTGTTGGAAGAGTTGCTCTGAACCTTCCCAAAAGATAGCACTCTTAAAAAGTTAAGTTGTCAGCAGCTGTAAAGAATCTTTGCTAAAATTCTTCCTCATCTATGAGACTATACATGAGATCATCCATAATGTCACCCATTACCTTATCCTCAGGTTCTTCTTCAAACATTTCATTTTCACATTCAACTTCAAAACTTGAATTTGTAGCTTCAAGAGTTTGGTCATCAAAAACATTCAAAGGATGGTTATCAACTTTGGGTGGAACATTCGAATCAAAAGAATTAGCCAAATCAACCAAAGGATCAACAAACGTTCCAAAAGTACTGCTCTCAACAAAGTTCACTTCACACTTTCTAGAGAGTGATTGTGCCATGTTAAAACATTAAATTCTGAAGTCATATTCCCAAAAGACAGTTTTAGTATTCTATTTCTACAATTAATTAAAGCATTAGAAGTTGCAAGAAATGGATGACCTAAATGACAGGAATTTGAACATTTGAATTTGCGGCAGGTTGTGTATCCAAAACAATGAAATCTATTGGGTAGTAAAACTTATCAATTTAGACTAAAACATCCTCAACAACACCTATTGAAATTTTTACAGATTGATCAGCTAATTGAAGTGTGACAAAAGTTGGCTTTAATTCACCTAAACTTAATTGCTGATAAATAGAATAAGATACAAGATTAACACTAGCACCAAAGTCTAACAAAGCATGTTCAATTTGAGTATTTCCTATGATACAAGAAATTGTGGGACAACCAGGATCTTTGTATTTTAATGATGAATCATGTTGAATGATAAAACTAACATTCTCAGCTAAAAATGCAATTTTAGTCATATTATGCTTTTTTTTAATTTTACAACAGTCTTTCAAAAATTAGCATAAGATGGGACTTGTTTGATTGCATCTAAAAGTGAAATATTAATTTTGACTTGTTTGAACAGTTCAAAAATTTCAACATTTTTGTCAAACTTTTCTTTTGAAAGCAAAGCTTAAGGAAATGGGACCTTTGGAACAAATTTCTCATTTGAAACATTCTTTTCTTTTTCAGAATTTTCTTCATCACTATTAATTTTTTCACCACTTTTCAAAGTTGAAATAATCTTCTGATCTTTGAAAGATTAGTCTTATCAACATCTTTTCCACTTCGAAGAGTTGTGACAAAATTAATGGTTTCTTGTTGTGATTGTGAACTAGAAGAAGCAACTTTATTTGCAGATGGGTAATGTACAGGTTGAGCAAAAAATTTGCCTTTTTCTTGAATACGAAGGGAAGAAGTGAGTTTTAAAATGGATTCTTTAATTTCATGAATGCCTTGAGAAATGTGAGTGTTATGAACTTCCTGTTATTGAATGAATGATTTTTGAGCTTGAATGAAAGATTGTAAAGTGTCTTCAAGAGTTTTGACTCGAGATTGGAGATTTTCAAAAAAATTTTGTGGAGGCCTTTGAAAATTTTGAGAATTTGATGGAAATTGTGGATTTTGAGATTGTTGTGGAAATGGTGGATGACCTTGAGAATTTTGTGGTGGAAGTGGTGGTGGTGGTTGAAATTGCTATTGTGGTTAATCATTTCTCCAATTGAAATTGAGATGGTTTCTCCATTGTAAATTGCATGTGTCAGAATGTGGGGATAGAAATGGCTTTCTAGGTGGGTCTAGTTGATTTGTGTAATTCACCTGTTCATGGGATTCTTCCTTAAAAATTGGGCTTTCATAAGTTGAGTGTCCTAGAGTTTGGCAAACACTATACAAAATTTCAATTTTGGGTTCTTGGACATTCCTACGTTCCATAGCTTCAATCTTTTTAGCCAAACATCCAATTCTAACATTTAGATTATTTTCTTAACTAAGTTGATGGACACCGCTTTGAGCATTAGCAAGATTAGATCTAATTGAGCCTTCAGAATTACTATGTTGCCAATATTGAGAGTTTTCAGCTAAATTATCAAGAAAATCTAATACTTCATCAGGTTATTTATCAAGGAATTCTCTATTACACATTGTTTCAACAAATTGATGGGCTTTAGGAGTTAAATCTTCATAAAAGAAACTAATGTAACGCCATTTTTCAAAACCATGATATAGGCAATAATTCAACAAATCCTTAAATCATTCCCAATATTGGAAATAAACTTCTTTTGTATTTTGGGAAAAATTTTGAATTTGTTTTTTTCAAAGCATTGGTCTTATGAGTTGGAAAGAATTTTTTCAAAAACTCAGTTTGCATTTCTTGCCATGTACCTATTGACCTAGGTTTTAAAGAAGTAAGCCAAGTTTTAGATTTGTCTTTTAAAGAAAAAGGAAAAAGCTTAAGCTTAACAATTTCATTTGAAACTTCCTAGTCAGTGAAGGTAGCACAAATGTCTTCAAACTCTCTAAGGTGCAGATATGTGTTTTCAGATTCTAAGCTATGAAAATTGGGAAGCAAGATGATCATTCTAGGTTTAAACCTAAAGTGATGGGCATTGAGAAGAAAAACTAAACATGATGGAGCAGATTCATAAGGTGGTTGTAAATAATCTCTTATTGAATGAACAATAGGATTGATGATTTGTTGATTACCAATATTTTTATTTTGAACACTTTCATCATCAACCATTTTTGGTGAATTTGAAAACACAACAGAGATTAAAGGTGGTTCTATACTTTTCCTAATTAGTCTACCACTTTTAGACTCATGAAACCAAATTGACATACAAATTATTTAAATATTTACAAAATTTTATAGACAGATACTAAGCTTTTCTTTACTAAGGGAAAGTAAAGTAGCGAATGAAAAGTATCTGCCTTATTGATTTTGTAGAATTTACGAATTATATTTTTCAAGAATGTCCCTAGGAAAGCTTGGTGGTGCTAAGGCTCCTTAAAAACCAATCTCTTTAACAAAACAGCGTTTTTTGAATAACTGGTGTTGGGAGAATCTCCAAAAGTGAACCGGTTATGGGAAATAATTTCGAATCAATACCAGCCCCTGAACAGAACTTTCTCAAAAAATACTTTCACAAAAACACAATTTATTTTTTAAGTGTTATAGAAAACCTAATCTAGAATTTTATGAAGTTTTATTTCTAGGGCCAAAAACCTAAAACAAAACCTAAAACTAGCAAAATAAATATTTTACAAAAGAAAGGAAAGAAAATAAAATTTTTATGATTTTTAGGAATTTTTTTATTTTTTTATTTTTTAATTTATATTTTTTTGAATTTTTTTTAATAGTAAAATAGTGATGTGAATAGTAACAACTATACACAAATAGTTA
>CAMOHE010043699.1:1709-12996 GCA_946598075.1 Artocarpus hirsutus | reverse complement strand
TGGTGTTGGGAGAATCTCCAAAAGTGAACCGGTTATGGGAAATAATTTCGAATCAATACCAGCCCCTGAACAGAACTTTCTCAAAAAATACTTTCACAAAAACACAATTTATTTTTTAAGTGTTATAGAAAACCTAATCTAGAATTTTATGAAGTTTTATTTCTAGGGCCAAAAACCTAAAACTAGCAAAATAAATATTTTACAAAAGAAAGGAAAGAAAATAAAATTTTTATGATTTTTAGGAATTTTTTTATTTTTTTATTTTTTAATTTATATTTTTTTGAATTTTTTTTGAATAGTAAAATAGTGATGTGAATAGTAACAACTATACACAAATAGTTACTTACAGAAAACACATGCAGATTTCCACGTGAACAGTACTTAGCACCTACAAAATAGAAAATATTAACAAAAGAAAACAAAAAAAATAGAAAAATTAGTAATATATAAAAGAAAAAGAAAAAAATATATATTATACAATATTATATTGCATTGAAAACAATACCGTTCCCTGGCAACAGCGCCAAAAACTTGATCTCACGTCTATTAACGCACTTAAAATAACCCAAAGTATAAGGTTGTCTTAAGTAATATTTACTCGGTGAATCCGAAGTTGAACACACAGGGAATGATTTATTGAGTTCTAGTACATATGTTATATTAACTTTTTTTTTTTACTTAAGCTGAAAAATTTGAAGATTGATATTTATTATTCACAGAATATATTTACAATATTTACACATTTTTACAGTATTTTTCATACTTTGTTTTTTATAATTTGAAACTTTAATAATAAGAAATGTAGACAAAATTAAAGTGAAACTTTAACAATAAGTGCAGATAATTTAAAATAACTTAAGCAAAGTAACGACGACAATTCAAAAAAATAAAACAATAATAATAACAAGGTTGAGGTTTAAAGGTTTCATGTCTATAATGCCATCCTATGTCGGCAATTTATTAGTTGGTTTAAGTACACACTATGCCATCCTATGTCGACAATAAATCAAGAGTTACTAAGCATTTATGTGCCATTTCATGTCTATAATGTAACAAAAACACAACTTAATAACTGCGTAGTATTTCAACATAACTTAACTAAAATAACAACCAAGATAGTAAGTTAAGCATTTATCGAGCCATTCTCTGTCTACGAGTAATCAAGGTCCTCCCAAGTATTATCTGTGTTAGTCTATGTCATCGATAAATCAAAACCGTAATTTTGGTAGAGTTCTAGCTAAGAAAATATTGAAATCATAAGTTTTCTAAGAAAATATTTTGGCATTACAACTGCTTAGAAAACTAAGAAAAACTAAAAATATTTAAGGTAATTTTGCTAGAATTTCCCCCTTTCTCCTCAGCTAAAAAGGAAATTAAATAGACATAATTAATAAAATACTACTGATATTATTAAACATAATTTTTACAACATGGACTAGAAAATATTATACAAAAAACTAAAATAAAAACTAAACTATTTAAAAAACTAAAATTTTTAAATAGCAGTATTAGTATACTGCGAAAAAGGGATGCTCTGAACTAAGGCAAATGCCTCAGTATTTATAAGGCCTTAAGAGTTACTATTGTTTTATTTTTTATTATTTTTTATACAATTTACTTAACAACTCCGTTGAAATTTTTAAAACGAATTATGCCTTTTTTTTCACGTGAGATTCCTTTGTTCAATATGTGAGAATTCGATTGTGATTCTCTGCTTCTCGGCGGCTACAAGTACTGAAATAGGCTGATCGTGGCTGTTGAAATGCAAGATCCAATGGTCAAGACGCGGAGGAATAATGGGCCTAGGTAGGGCCGCGAGGCCCACAATTGATGACCGTCAGATTAGTCTTCTCATGCGGATCGAATGGATGAAAAGACGAGAGTATGTGTAACTGAAGCACTGGATCCGACGCAACCTGAACCACTCTCTGACGCGCATGAAAGTTGTCGACGCTTGTGATGCACACGCGAATCACAGATCGATATGTGGAGCATACTACTGAGACTTAACTGACGCATGACACGCATACGAATGGGATTCAAACAGAGACACATCGGACGTTCCATATTTCGCCACGTGTCCTCCATTATACAAAATTGATTTTTTTAATTATTTTTTATGCATTTGATGTACGATTTTGCCCTTTTTGAGCCACTTTGCTTCGTTTTTTCCCCAAATTTTAAATCTAAGATTCACAAACACACTAAAATTAATTATTTTACAAACATAATATTTACAAAAATATTAAAAATATTTATTTTACATCAATACACACAAAATTAATTAAAAATAGATAAAAATTCTAAAATTTTTAGTGTTTTTTGGTTTAGCACAGATATAATTTTTCTGACTTGAAAATATTTTTAGAAATTACTAAAAATATAGTAGGACATATTTACAAACTTAAAACACACTATCAAACATATTAAGACTCAAAATAAAATCACACAATACTATTTTTACGATTTTGATTATTCACAAATTAAACATATATTTAACACACCAAAACAACTCTAAAAATTACTGAAAATATTATTAAACAAAAAAATACATTTTTAAACATATTTTCACACTAAGACACTAAAACACTGTTTATCACTAAATTGCTATAATTGATGAGGTTTATGAGAAATATTAACGCAAAATACTTGATTTTAACGTTAAGAAAAGTGCATTTTCTAAGTCTCCTCAGCCAACAATTTTGAAGCATCTACAATGGCGGCCCGTGGAGGACAGCCACTCTTCAACGATGGAAAGCAGAAGAAAGAGAGACCAAAATGTGATCATTGTAACAAAATAGGTCACACAAAGGACTGGTGCTGGGACTTACATGGTAGACCTGATGATGCCAAGTTAGCCACTCGCAAAAATAGTAGAGGACACTTAGCCACAACTGAACAAAAACCTGAAAATGCCAAGGCATCTCTCTTCAGCAAGGAGTAGTTGGAATTACTCCACCAACTGTTCGTTTAGCGGCAAACTGAATCATCCTCCTCTATCATATCTACTGGATCAGTGGCACACAAAGGTAATATCACACAAGCTCTTAATGTTAAAGGCAAAAGGCCAATACTTTGGATAGTTGATTTTGGAGCATCTGACTATATGACTGGAGACTCAAGTTTATTTTCTACTATTAATCCATGTAAAGAAAATTGGTATGTTCGGATTGCTGATGGAACACAATCTCGGGTTGATGGAGTTGGTACAGTGAAGTTAACCAAGGATTTGATCCTTCACTCAGTGTTATATGTTCCCAAGCTAGATTCTAATTTATTATCAATCAGTAAGCTCACAAAGGAACATAATTGTGTCACTAAATTCTTCAATAATTTGTGTGAATTTTAGGATATGGATACAGGGAGGATGATTGGTACGACTAAGGAGTGCTTGGGGTTATACTTACTCAATAACTCTCCAAGTGAACAAATTGGTCAAATTGGGAGTCTAGGTTTTCAAATTTTATCCTTTAATGTTTTTCTTCCTTCGGTCAATAATGAAGCCATGGTGTGGCACTTTCGTTTAGATCATCCAAATTTCTTGTATCTTGCAAAACTATTTCCATTACTATTTAAGAATAAAAATCCAAGTTTGTTTCAATGTGAAGTGTGTCAATATTCAAAGCATATCCAAAGTAATTTTTGAATTCAACCGTACAAATCTGCTCGTCCTTTTGCAATGGTTCACAGTGATGTGTGGGGTCCCTCTCGAATAAAAACTATTTTAGGATTTCGTTGGTTTGTGACATTTATAGATGATCATACACAAATGACTTGGGTATTTCTCTTACAAGAAAAATTTGAAGTCAGTTAAGTCTTTTGAAAACTTCTATACTATGATCCAAACTCAGTTTCAAACTAAAAATTTAGATTTTGAGAACAAATAATGCCAAAGAATATTTTAAATCCGTCTTGGGGGAATATTTGTTAAGTGAAGGTATTGCTCATCAAAGTTCTTATGTTGATACCCCACAACAAAACGGTATTGTAGAACAAAAAAATAGATACCTTCCTGAAGTTGCCAGATCTATTATGTTTTCAACCAATGTTCATAAATTTTTTTAGGGGATGCCATCCTCACAACGTCATTCTTAATAAATCGTATGCCCTCTCGAGTTCTCAAATTTCAAACTCCACTTCATGCTCTCTTAGAAACATATCCCGCCTCTCGTCTTGCATCTACTATCCCACTCAAAGTATTTGGGTGCTTAGCCTTTGTCCGTATTCACTCATCAAACCATGGGAAGTTAGATCATTTGGCAATCAAGTGCATTTTTTTGGGCTGTTCATTCAATCAAAAAGGGTACAAGTGCTACTCTTCAATCACTAGATGGTACTATAATTCTATGGATGTTTCCTTCTTTGAGAATCAGCCTTTTTATCCCAATCCTACCATTTAGGGGGAGAGTGACTGCAGTAAAGGCCATCACAAATAATTCCTAGTTTTCCCACCTTTCACCTCACTTCTTACTCTGAGAATACCATACCTCAACTATTCATTGATTTGCAAAATTCTCCTACACCTGACACACAAGGAAATACTCCTAATTCACCCAATTCCATACCAGTAGTGTCTATCCCATCTTCAGACTCACCAATGACTAATGAAGTAAGTGTCCATTCCAGGAGAGAAAGTGTACAACCTCAAGCACTTGCTAAACCTAACTAAGAGCCCAATTTGGATTATTGAATGAAGGTAACACAACTTCTGAACCCCCTACTAGTGACTGTATCATTGATGATTTGGGCTGGCAGATTGCTCTAAGGAAGGGAGTGCGATCTTGCACTCAATATCCAATTTGTAATTACATCTCTTACTCAAATCTTTCACCAAAGTTTCGAGCCTTTGTTATGAATCTGGATGCCTTACAGGTTCCCATTAACATTCAGGAAGCTCTCAAAGATCCTTCTTGGAAGGCAACTGTATTTGAGGAGATTTGAGTGCTAGAAAAGAATCAGACTTAGAAACTTACTAATCTACCTCCAAGAAAGAATCTAATAGGATGCAAATGGATATTTACAATCAAGTGTAAGGAGGATGGAAGTGTTGACAGATACAAAGCTAGGCTTGTTGCAAAAGGCTTCACTCGGTCCTACGGAATCGACTACTAAGAAACCTTTGCACCGGTAGCAAAACTCAACACAATAAGGGTTCTTCTATCACTAGCAGCTAATCTTGACTAGCCGCTTTATCAATTGGATGTAAAAAATGCCTTTCTAAATGGAGATCTGGAAGAGGAAGTGTATATGAAAATTCCTCCTGGTTTTGAGACTCACGTCACTAGAAATTAAGTCTCTAAGTTGAAAAGGTCCCTGTATGGTCTTAAACAATCCCTAAGAGCTTGGTTCGATAGGTTTACAAGAGTTGTAAGATTACACGGATACTCTCAACGGTAATCAAAGCACACCCTTTCAAAAAAAGGTCCCTAGAGGGTAAAGTGTCTATTCTCATAGTATATGTCGATGACATAATTGTTACTAGTGATTACACAAGAAATGATTAGTCTGAAGAAAACTCTTGCCAAGGAGTTTGAGATCAAAGATGTAGGAAACCTCAGATACTTCCTAGGAAAGGAAGTGGCTAGATCGACTCTTGGAATATGAGTATCCCAAAGGAAATATGTTCTAGACCTACTTAAAGAGTGTGGGATGCTGAGGTGTAAACCAGCTGAAACTCCAATGACTACAATGAACTTTGATAGAGCTAAAAAGGGACCTCTAGTAGATAAAGGTCGATATTAAAGGTTAGTTGAAAAACTCATATATCTCTCACACACTCGTCTTGATATCAACTTCTCTATTAGTGTTGCGAGTCAATACATGAATGACCCACGAGAGGAACATATGGAAGCTGTGTATAAAATTTTGAGATAGTTGAAGCTCACACTAGGAAAGGGACAATATTTCAAGAAGTGTTCTAGCCATGGAATAGAAATCTATAGTGATGCAAACTGGTCAAGATCAGTGATTGATCGAAGATCTACATCTAGTCATTGTACTTATGTTTGGGGAAATCTGGTCATAGGGAGAAGCAAGAAGCAACCTGTTGTATCCAGAAGTAGCACAGAAGCTAAATCTGTATTGTGGCTCTCGGTATTTGGGAAGGCATTTGGATCAAACGACTACTTGAAGAACTTGGAGTAAGATCAAAGGACCAATGAAACTTTTCTGTGACGATTAGTTAGCCATAAGCATTGCCAAAAATCCAGTCCATCATGATAGGACTAAACATATGGAGATTGACTGGCACTTTGTCAAAGAAAAGATTGAAGAAAAGATTGTTCAGTTAATCTACACACCAACAAGCTCACAAGTTGTAAACATCTAACTAAAGCATTGCCTGGGAAATGCTTTGAAGAATTAAGTTCCAAGCTCAAAATGAACAACATCTTCACCCTAGCTTGAGGGGGAGTGTAGAATTATGATAGACCTTATTTTTCTCTTTGTTTTATTAGTTTCCTAATTTTACTCCTTTTCTTTAGGAAATAAGTTATTCTGGTTATATTTGACCAAATCTTATTAGGGGTGATTGATAGCTATTAGTTAGATTTTCTATTTTTTTAATTGCGTTAGTTGTTAACCTTCCTTATTTATAGGAAAGGTTGTTTTTGTTGTCCTGTATACATGTATGATATTCCAGTAATGAAATTGAGACAATTATTCATCATTCATAAAAATCTGCATTGACAATAGTAGATAGAATTCATTGAAGTTACAATAAGCATGAGATTTGGCTTATGTCTTGTTGATTTGATAGACAAACTAAAAATATATTATAATTCTTCTAATTCAAATTTTGACTTCATTCGCCTGGAAGCCATACATGTTAGGTTTATTCATTGTGTGCACAGAACTATGACCCATGAGCAAACAACATATAAAAAACTGGCAAAGAAAGTATTCTTAATAGTTAGTCCCGATCCTCTTGTTATGGCAATTTTCCACCACCATTTATATTTTCTTTAAAAAATGAATTCAAACTCTAGCAAATAACAACTTTGCATAAGGAATTTGTCAAGTGTATGTTAGTAGCTTTACTTTGGTACTAAAGATACTATGCCCAAGATTGATGAGTAATGTCTCCATGGACTGTAATTCTTATGCATCTATCCTATGCCATTTATAAGTAGCTATTCGTATCGCTCAAAATGTTTTTATAAAAGCGGACATGTGTAGTATAGAAATATTGTCGTATCCAAAGGGACGTGAGAATTTGAAAGATTGACAATTTAACGGGCAAAAAGGCAAGGGTGATTTTATCAAGATTTTAAAGAAAAAATATTTTTAATAATTTTAAATAAGATTTTAAAAAATAAAACTAAACCAGTGAAGTTTTGAGAATCTCTTGTATGTTTTGTAACTGATATGAAATTTTAACTATAAATAATAATTATTTAAAACGTTTGATTTATTATATCTTTTTCATTAATTGCAAGCACTTTTACTAATTTAATAAGTCAACCAAAAATGACAATATCGCAAACTATAATACACTAAGGGTTTTCCTATAAAATGTAGCAAAATAATCATCTTTCACTAATAATTTGTTGCGCTAACTATAAAAATTATAACCGCTGTCACTACAATTATAATTAATATAATTTTAAGATAAAAAAGATAATAACGAAACAAAATTATTATATTTAAATGGAATTAGTTATTGTGTTAATTCCGGCAGCTCATTGTCTTATTAAATGATTTAAGAAATACTATGCTATCCTCTGTCGACAGTAAATCAAGTATTAAAAACATTTACTGTACCAGTCTATGTCTATAATGCAGCAGAAACTAAACTTAATAGACAAGCAGGATTTTAATATTATTAATATTAATTATGCAAGACAATAAAATTACATAAAAAAAGCATAAATGAATTTATGTAAAAATTAGGTAACATAACAATATTAACAATAAAAATTAGAAACATAGAAATATAATTTATTCTATAAAAATATAAGTATTACAATACAAATATAGAATTAAAATCATATTAGAGTACTATGTATATAATATTATCTTTCTGTTTCATCAGATTTTCTACACTAATTTAAATATTATTTTATTATTTTTAGTAAAATTAGAGGAGTATTATAATAGTATCTCCTCCCTAAAAAGGTATTGCTGAGTCCTGCTCAGTGGAACAAGAAGAAGAGGGGGAAGAAGGGCCAAAAGACCCGTGAGGCTGGGTGAAGAATGAAGGGGGCCGGAGGGTTTATATAGGGGTTTTTTTTAGCTATTCACCCCTTAATTATTATTATTTATTATTATTATTATTCATTATTTATTTATTTTTCTTATTCTCTCGGATTGCCCTTTCAACCTTCGAAGAGCTGGTTTTAAAAAAAACTTCTTTCTTCTCCGCCTGTTTCACGCGCTTATGCAAATCTTACTTCGCAATGCAGTGTGACACAGCTGGAGGATGGATGCGTGGAGGCCCTCAGATTGACTGACTGCTGACTGGAGCTGAGCCTGGGATTGGGTCAACGGGTCGAAAGTAAATGGAGCCCCTCTCAACCGTTCGATCTATCTAATCACAGATCGGATGGCAGATGAAGCTCTCATAGGTGGAATTGTATGCACACGATTTACAACTGATTCTAAGATGCCTTGACAAGCGGCGGTGACACACAGATGGTCCAGATCATTTCAGTGGTGCGATCAGACGGCGCACGGCTTGCCACGTTTCTTTCTTTTAATTTTGAATTTCTTTTTTTTTTTATTTCTTGTGCATTTGAGGTCTGTTTTGCCCTTTTTTTGCACTGTTTTGCTCCCTTTTTCATCTAGATTTTAAATATAAAATTAACAAACACACTAAAATCAATTATTTTACAAAAAATATTTACAATAATTATTGAAAATATTTATTTTACAATAACACAAAAATAATTACAAATTTTTAAAATTTTTAGTCTCTTTCAGTTTGACACATATATGATTTTTAAGACTCGAAAATATTTTAAGAAATTGCTAAAAATATAATAGAACATATTTACAAAATAAAAATGATTTACAAGCACTTTAAAACCTAAAATAAAATCGCACAATATTATTTTTATGGATTTAATTATTTACAACCAAACATATATTTAACACACTGAAACAACTCTAAAAATTATCAAAAATATTATTAAACATAAAAAATACACTAAAAATACATTTTTAAATATATTTGTACACTAAGATACAAAAATACTTATTAACATAAAAATACTATTACTTAGAGGATTTAATAAAAGCATAAAGAAATGATGTCATCCTTATAAAATGTGTACTTTTATAGTCTCAAGCTGTTCTGGAGAAGGCTGAGCTCCCTGATGAGTTTATTGTTAAGAGAAGCCATCACTAGATGTTGCTTTCTAAAATAGAAGTGATATAAAATATAATGCATTTAGTGATATAGAATAAAAACTATGAAATTTTCTACAGTAAATATAGAACTAGCAAGAAAAAACCAAATATTTATCACAGGGCAATGAATCTTTTACCTGTCCTAATTAATATTGTCTAGAATGGCTGGGTACCTAGTACAGTAGAGGGAGTGCACAGAAGATCTTGATACACAGATAATGAAACGATACACAGATAATGAAACCATAACAGGTGCTCCATACTCATTTAATAGCTTGTTTTATAGTTAAATTGTCTTTTTTAAAAAATCATTTATTGCTTGAATTTAATTGGAGGATTACGTCAATTGTGATGCGAATCATTGCATGTAATTAGAATCTTTTCTTACATGATATTTTTTTCCCAATTATGTTGCTTTATGATCATATTAATGTGCATTTTCTTTGAAGTTCATACTATAAGGATGACAAGTTTAGTTCAGTCTTTATTTCAAATGCTTCTTCTTGATGTCATGTTCTTGTCTCTGTATCTGATTTCTTATATCTAAGCTGATTTTTCATTGCCACTTCAAAGTTTATAGGATTTTTGTTTTTTTTTTCAATATTGAAATTATCGTAAATTTCTTTAGCTTCTTATGATTTTTCATCATAGAGTGTTTCTTCGTGTTGGTAAAAAACTTTTATTTGTTGGCCCCATAAATTGCAAGCTTATTAACAATTGAAATTACGGTTTCTACATAATTTTTTCTTAGTAATCGGGCTGTAAACGTTTTTCTAGCTGCTAATGCATTGTCTTTTGATCAACCAACACAAATAAAGAATGAAAAAAGTTAGACGCAGTTGACATATTGGTATAGTCAGAGTTTAATCTTGCCCTAAGCCCTAGATTATTTCACGCCCATCAATCTCCACTTCAGGTGAATTGTTGTGTTTCTGTTTTCTTCAATCTTCCTGATCAATTGGGGTTACAGTCCTCAATTATTTGTAATTGAGGCTGTTCTGTTGTGCAAATTCTAAAGAATTTGTTGATGAATTTATTATTTTTAATTTTATGCTTAGATTGTTTCTCATGATTGGGCTCGCAAACTGCACTGGATGACAACTTATTTTTGTTTTTCCAGAATTTCCGTTCTTCCGCGTGATATCTTAAGGTTAAGGACTTGGCTGGTCAACGTTGAACACTTCCAAGGAAAATGCATGGAATGTGAAAAGAGGGAAAAAGGGTATGGAAAAAACTTAACTCAATCCTACAGGAGTCATACGCCTAAAAGGTTGGGATTTCACTAGTAAAAGGGGAGGGGTGGACTTTATACTTTGATGAATAGTTAAGTTAATATGACAATTTTTTTGCTAATTTCCCCAATGAAATAAGTTTTGTTAAGTTCGTCTCTTTTACATGTTTATCCCCTACTTCATTTTTGGTGAAATTAATTAATAAATATTCAGTATTATATTCTTATAATTTTCTTTTCTTTTTTAGGGGAATTTCCTTTCTCTTCCCTTATTAATGAGTTACATTTTTCAGTAAACTCTTACGAAAAATAATAGATTAATAAGAGAAAACTGTTGGAATTAAAATACAAAACGCAACGGAATGAACGGATTGTTGACAAATAAAAATTTTCTGAAAACTTTGTTCATCGAAAATAAATATATAATTTTAATTAATAATAGAAAGCTTTGAAATTTTTACTAACCTTTTTGAAGACTATCAGGTATCCTGGCTTTCCTCTTTGACACCACAATCTTTCAAGCTAAGCCTTGTAACACCCCGAAGTTAATTAAATGGAATTAGAACATTAAATGGTGAATTAATGTGCCATGATAAGCGTTTTAAACTTAATTTGATTACTTTTGTGGAAACCTTGTGTTAATTACTTTTTATGATTTTTAAATTATTCTAAATTGTTTTTAATTGTTAATTTAATTTTCAAAGAAAC